>KZ538000.1:0-39988 GCA_000934665.2 Catajapyx aquilonaris
CGGCATAGGTCGATGAGTAGTACATGTCATTACAATTTGGTCAAAGTCCTCGAAGATTTGTCGGAAAGGTGGCCCGCTTGACGTGGAATGCCTCATAGGTATGTGCAATTAGTTTTGGGCGCCGTAGCGTAGTTAATGCGTACGGCGTCTTTCAAGTTTCGTGACGTCACATCATCTCCGCCAGTTTCAAAGAAGCAAATAAAGCCAGCTCGAGGGCCTCCGAATAATCCGACCTTCGTCCCCTAACGCATCGTCCATGTGCAATAGGCGATCAAATCCCGTCAGAGTAAGCATCCGGGTACAACACCCGTGCACTTTGTCGTTTTACCACATATTTTACCAGCTGGCCCTCTATACTTTAAAGGCGCCGTACGAATTAACTACGCACCGGCGCGGCGCCCAAAACTAATTGCACATCCCTAGATATTAGTTTTGCGAGTACTATTATAGTCTACCTGGCGATTGGGCGCGAGTTTCCCTTCATACTGTGTATTATACAGTATTATTAATATGTACAGTACATACTGTATATGTTACCTGCTGTATCAGTAGACTACTCTACCTACCGGCCCGTATTTGAAAAGCATACTCATTCTTACTAGGCAGTTTACGTAATTATTCGACCTGTGTGACGGTTTAAAATTCCCAGGTATCCGCAAGTGCATTTAATAATGCACAAGAAGCTAAAATAGTTTAGCAATGATATATAAAACCACATTACCTGCTAAAACTTGAATGCAGAAAAGTTATAAGTCTACTATAAACAGGGCCATAATGATGGAAGTGGAGAGTTCAAATCGGAAATCCATTAGTGGTCATGCTGTGTGCTCTATTTTTTGTATGGCACACTCGGATTTTTATATAATTATATTGGAAAGAGTAAACCTAATAATAACAACAACAACAAGAAAAAATACTTCATTCGTGATCTACTCTCACTGTCAGTGCTGGAACTAAGCTTCAGAGAGTGGCAATTACTATCAATTCAATTTATGAGAATATTATAATAAGTTATGGAGATTGAACTTCGAAATTATGCGAACATTAGGGAGTAAAGGAAGACCTGTAGTAGAAAAGGTAGTAAGTGCCATTTTGGGAGAATGGAGAAAATAATGTTTTTCTCCTGGCATCACTATGGGGTGACATATGAAATAACATTCTATTGACGGCAAGAAAAACTACTTCGGGTTGCTTCTGGCACTTGATGCCTATTTTACAATATTGCCCTTGGCATTTACTTATGTTTTTACTGCATATCTCCATTTTCGCATTTTTGGCGCTTACTATACCTCTTTTACTATATAGGTCTTCAAATTATGTTTATATTAGAGCCCCAGATCTGTGCATCCGCATTACTATCGGGTTCAAAATAATACTTTTGGCCACTTTATCCTGGTCTTGAAGCAACCCTTCGCACAGACCCCACGTTAAGGAGGTGAGTGTGTGTGACGGGTTGCTTCAAGACCAGGATAAAGTGGCCAAAAGTATTTGAACCCGATAGTACCCCCGCGAGCATAAAGATGGAGACGGCAGGCCCTGTTTTGACCTTTCTTTATCCTACTCAAATTAATGAACTCCTTTTGGACCGAGTTAGATGCATCAGGCGTGTGTTCGTGTATTTATGACAGTATATTTGATACCGTAATAGCTGCAATTGGCAGAGCAGCCTGCCGAAGGTGAGGGCCTGCCGTCTCCATCTTTATGCTCGCGGGTACATAAGTGTTTGCATGTAATAATGAGAAAGCCTCACAATCTTAACACTCAAGATTCACTTAACCTGTAATAGCCTTATTGTAGACAGCGGGTCGCAAATCAGGCTTGCAGCAGATTTTTAAAATATTTTTGCCAAAAATACTTCATCATAAATTTTGCGATTATTATCTCGATTTGCACTTCAAAATAATAAAACATGTGCTTACAGAAAAATGTTACATATTGATTTACATTTTTTTGACACAAATACCGTGGAAGAAGGCAATCGGCCGTTAAGCTGCGCTTAACTATATTAGAATTAGCTCTTAACTGACAGTGAAAAAGTTGGTGGTACTGTACCGCGTATTATTAGTGATGCTATTTTATTTTTAAAGGTAGTAATAAAATGCCTGATTTCTAAAATACAGAGAGCAGGAGATTAAAGGTGTCTGGTAGTATTGTCCTCCTGCTGTGCTGCGCTGGGGGAAAAAATTTCACGCCTGCTGGTTGAAGGGAGCCAGAAAATCTCATCTTATATATTTATAGGTCTACCCTGGCCATTCAAGATAGCCTCAAACCTACTCTGTGGGTACAGTAACTTCTAAGATGGAAGAGAAACATAGCTTAGCCTCTGCTCTAAATTTCCTTGAACTTTGTGGCTAACCATGATAATAGGCTGGTAAATTACTTTGGAAGAGAGAGCGCGTATCAAGTTAAAATAACTCTAAACCAGCTACCTGCACAAACTATCCTGTGTAAGGCTAGTTCCATGGAAAGTAGTGAACACTTTTGCCAGGTGATTCCTCCATAATAAAAATACCGGTACTACTAACTTGTGTTATGACTCTGAGCTAATGATTGTGGACGTTTATATGTATACAGGTTGTTTGATAGGTCTAGTAGTGGGACTTTCGGCATGCACCTAAACAGTTGGGCCAGAAAAAGGCAACTGCAGGATTAAAAATATCGAAATCAATTATTACAAGAAACATTTGCTTTCCCCTTGACAAAGGCGACAACCCACATTGCAGTGTTTGTAGTGCCGATGCATTGGTTGCCTAGGGAGCAGGATATGAGTGTGAAACTGCTTACTGATAATATTGAGGTCGCCTCTTTCGCAGCCGTGATTATCACGCTCATATCCTGCCTCCTAGGCAACCACTACATATGCACTACTTGTGGGTTGCTGCCGTTGTCTAGGCTCTAGGGGAAAGCCTATTATGTGTCTGGTCATCTACTTCGTTGCTGGTTGGTTCCTCGACATGATTTTCTCACCCCTACATTTTTCACTTGTTTACACCAACTGTTACGCTAACGGCCAAAAGTGTCACTATTAATAAACAACCTGTACGTCCATTTTATCAAGATAGTTTTATCTTTGAAATCAGGAGTTCAACAAGCTGCATATTAAGGTTATGTCTCAATAAATATTACATTTAATCATATACATTTACATCATATACAGGGTGTATTTGAACTCAGTGCCCCGACGTATATGACTGCCTTCCTAGCCACCAGAGGATCGATTTAAGTATAGGAGTCATATGTCTGGGCAGCCTCATTACTGAGATACACTCTTTAGCGATTTTTGCCTAATCGCTCCTTCTGACTTTTAAATATAATTTTCTGGTGTAACTAGCCAAAGAGGCCTTACCACCTGTGGGCAACAAACCAACAAAGTCCGGCCCCCAGACCTTCCAGAACCTTCTGACTGGGGGAGGGTTCGATGGGTGGCCTAACCGACAGGATATTTTGTACTACATGTTTGCGGCCAATTATCTCCGTAATGAGGCTGCCCAGACATATGACTCCTATACTTAAATCGATCCTCTGGTGGCTAGGAAGGCAGTCATATACGTCGGGGGGTTCAGATACACCCTGTATAATGTGCTTTGGTGCTTTGCATATCAGTTTGACAGTCGATACAAATTACATCATATCAAGTGGAGGGGTGATGAGAATGAAGCAAGTGACGGAGAGGGGATTATGGGGGGATCAGAAAACGAGTCAAATTTTCTCCTCATAAGGCTCAGAAAATGGGGATCGAATACCGGTATTGCTAGTGTCAGATCCATGTTGACAATGAAAATACCGTGGATCATGACATAAGCGAGAGTAGAATAATGCTGGGTCATTCCATGTCAATTCGCTGAGCTCCCTGACCCTTGGGTTGTCAGATCATGACGAAAAACGGCCCATCGCTTTAACATTACGTCCTCCAAGAATACCATTTGCGCGGTTTTGCGATTTATCCCACTCCTCCCTACCCGGAGATACGCCCACCGAGAAAAACGGACTTTTCAGAAGGTATGGTTTTATAAATCGGTCATATCTCGGGAACCAATCAAAATAAAGACTCACCAGCCACTCTATTTGAGGGAATTCGCGAGCCCAATCCACGAGAAACACTAAAAATAGCTATTTAGACCTTTTTTTTTTGAAAATGTTCATCCATTTGGAAAAATTATATATTTTTTGAAAATTGACCTCCAAATTTAAAAATCCGATTTTTAAATATGATATAGCTAAGACATTTTCCTTGATATTGGAAAAGTATGTAGGTAGTAATCTTCCATTTAAGGAAGATAATTTCATTTGAAGAAGCGCATGCGCGCCAAACCTCATGTCGTACTGTACATGTTAGAAGCAGAGTTGGGAACAAGTTGGTAGCAAGCCTTTTAAGACTAATTCGACCCTTTTGATTTCTAAAATCGAGGTTAGAACTCTGGATTTTCGGTCCTATTGACCCAAAAACAAGATGGCGTCCAAGGTTACGTCATTTCTAAGAATGACAAGGTATTCGTGAAAAATGTCGAAATACAGTAGATTTGGCTCGCGAATCCCCTCAAATAGAGTGGTCGGCGACGTCTGTATCTCGATAGGTTCACGAGATATGACCGATTTATAACCATACCTTCCGAAAAGGCCATTTTTCTTGGTGGGCGTATCTACGGGTGGGGTGGGGGGTAAATCGCAAAACCGCGCAAATGGTATTCTTGGATGACGTAATTAAAGCGATGCGCCGCTTTTCATCATGATCTAACAACCCAAGGGTCAATTTCCCTTGAAAGCTCGGTGAATTGACATGGAATGACCCTGCTGTATTCCTGAAATGCCACATCCAAGGAAGGATTCTTTAGTCAGGGGATTGGTGGATGGAGGTCGCCAAGATATTCGAGAATTTGATGGTACTGTAGTACTGTACCTCCCTAAATATCCTCCAAGACTGCTAATGCGCAGTACCATGGAAAAATGGTGAGGAATGTTTAAAAAGTTCAAATATTTATTCACATTTAGTTTAACTGTAAATATTTTGGAAGATACTTTTACCATTACCCCTACAGGCAAACTGCAGTATACAGTATTGTATGAATATCCAGAAAAATCTAGAACCTTTCCAGTTCTTGAGGTTGTCACGTGTCAATCACGTTGACAACAAATAGGAACTGTGCATTTTTACGCATAACACGAGACGGGACGAGTTTTAGGAAGTGGCCCTCTAAGTAGATTCCCAGAACATGAAACAATTGATAATGCAGCCATCTTCCCTTCATCGCCAGCACAGAGAAAAATCAGGCGACATTCATGTCACAATCACACGTCCGACCGTTCCGGTAGTGCCCTTGATAGCCTTCATCGTGAAGCCACTTATTTTCAGCGCCGCAACAAGACACCCTAGCAGGTAGGTCTCGATTGCTATTTGGAACCCATTTCCTACCACTGTCACCATTGCCCATCCTAATCCTTCCTCCCGGGGAAAAAAAATCAATTTTCCCTACTCAGTGTTACAGTGCGTGCGTCATGGTCTTGTTGCCTCGGAGATAAAACTGATTATTTAAAGGCCGCGAAACCGATGGAAGTCATTCATTATGGCTTTACAGATATTGACATCCCCTGTTGTATAGGAAATACGTGGTTTAGCAATCGGAGCCCTTATCTCTTTTTTGGGCATCTGCTTGCAACTTCATTTTTCACCAGAGTTACATTATACTATATAGCAGCTTGTTATTGACGCATTTTATCGGCGATATACTGCAGACCAACCATATTCGGTAAAGCGATTAAATATGTTTATCACAATCAGAAGTTACAGGTGACTGAGAGCATATCTGAAAGTGTATAGGATATTTGCAGGAAAAGGGTGGAAATAAACTGTTTCTATCCGCTACGAGTGATAGACTATATTTTTCCTTGCCTTTTCTGTAAAGTGGAAAAGTGTGGACTCAAGTCGACTCAAATTCATTTTTTTGCGAAATGATAATATTTGAAAGTAATTATAATTACAAGGGCATATCGGTTATTGAATTTTGACGCAATGAACTACCTCGCTTTAAGGTAAAGAATTTCTTATTATTCATATGCTCAATCCCGTTACCTACTTCTAATTTCGAAGTTTAATTTTTCCAAGCTGCGAATAACTGGGATATAAATCAAAATTAGTCTGGAATCTGGGCAATAAGCAATTCTACGCACGATTATTATTAGAAATTCAGCATAATGCAAATGAAATGGTGTGTAGTATGTGAGTGAGGATTTTATCTCATTTCCGCTTGCAAATTTTTCCTTCACTGATAACCTCTTCACGATTAATAGCATGACCCTTTACAAAACGAACAGGCCTATGGCAGAGAGAGAGAGGTAGATCGACCAATTTCTTTTTTATTCAAGTGACGTTGGACTCGCTGATTATCAAAATCATGTTTACGAATGCCAAAACCATTTACAGTAAAACCTCGATTTAACGCTCCCGCATATAACGCTTTCCCGCTTCTAACGCCGATTTTTCCGGTCCCTTGATAATTTCCATAAGGTAAATTTTCCCGCATATAGCGCTATTTTTGGGCGGTCCCCTTGAAGAGCGTTATATCAAGGTTTTATTGTATATCCTGTGTCTTGGGTTATTTTAGATATCCATGGCTTCTGTGGAAACGAAGGAGCTCTTCCTGCAGCAAATCAAGTGGGGATTTGTGAATCAACGCCTTCTGCCAGATATTATGGTAGGCTTCATTGGATATTACTATGTTGCGATTTATGATCTGGTAACGATTCACCTGTATAGATGTTACAGGCAAGATGAATGACCATTGTTACCCGCTTCATTCTGGTTCATATTATTTTGCTGATTGGGTAACCTAAAGTTGTGTGGATTTTAGAAGTACTAATTCTGCTATTATTTCAGGAGTCATTCAACCGTTCTCGAAATGACCACAAGTACGAGATAAATCTCCTCGAAGCTCTGAGTAACTACGAGCCCTGTCAAGGAGAAAATGATATTGACTGCATTATATTGAAAAACCTTGCAGAGTCTTGTAGTCGTAGGATTTTGGCAGTCCCTTCTCAGGTACTGGTTAGCCTCATGCCTCGAATGCAAAAGGCCTTGACAAAAATCGTAGGCCAACTAAATGACCGTGTAAGTATCTACTCAAATACCAATGTGTCTGAACAACATATTTTGAGTAAAAAAATGGCTCAATTTTTTTAAACACTTTGTTTATTTGGCTGGGATTTTGCATGGATATTCCTAATGTGACCTTCACGTTAAAAACTACATACGTATAGAACAGCAATGGCTTCATGGTCTGAAAAGAGCCGTTTGAGAGATGATTACTGCTTCAGTATTTTCGCTTGTCACACAGTAGACGACACTTGTGGCTTGAAATACCTGATTTTTTTCTAGCTCTTTTGCTACAAATAAAAATAACATTAGGTTGTGTCGGGAACACAAGCCAAGGGGGTAATCACTTCGGTACTCCGGTGTACACCTGGGAGTGGTACTCCCTGGTACTCCTCAGGCACCTCACTCTTTATTACTCCGTGGTACTCCTTGAATTTGGTACTCCAGTGTACACTTTTCAGTCGAGTGATTACCCTCTTGACACAAGCAGCAGCTTTTGACGTGAGTACGTCTTTAATCGGATCAGTATTGGGGGGAGTGAATTGATTGCTTATTATCAGTATTGAAGTCTGGACACATGCATGGTGACCCTAAAGTCTGGACACTCATGGTGACCCTCCTAAGAATTTCCCTGCATGCCCCCCTGCATGCCCCCGCCATGGGCCCCCCTGCAAGCCCCCGCCATGGGCCCCATGGCAGGGCCCCCTGGCAGGGTCGTGACTATAACACTCACACGCCACTTAGGATATAGTAGACTCGGATATAATAGCCTGTAACGCTTTTCGTTAACGCTCGAGTTTGCCTCCATGCCCCCCCTCTATACGGACCCGATTTCAAAGACGTATTCACGTCAAAATCCGAAACTCATTACAATAAATCAACGACCCCAGTTGACATTGGCCATTTTGGCTTCATAAATTTGATCTCACACAAACGTAATTAGGGGGTTATTCCAACCCCAACTACCTGTACTGCATGGGACACCACCTGAAGTGCTAGAAATTCGTAGCATTGAAAACATAAATAAAATTAACATGGGATTATTTCCGCCATCGTCATAAAGCCAAAGTCGACAAAGGCAACTTGAGTAATTTCTGCTTCGAATATGACAAGGACCTAAGTCCGACAGGAAGTGTGCACCGTCATAATCCAATGTAATTAGGTTGGATAATTTTGCTTCAGGAAGGAATTTGGTGTGAAACAACACGTAAAAATATATTTACGTAGATATGCCAATGTAATGATTACTATACACTGGGACGTTGTGGAATATTCCCTCTTTAACTGAAAACCTCAGAGTAACCGTACTTTAAAAGTTTTTCTGAAATTACATAATTATGCAGTTTTAACCCCAAGGTATCAGTTTTAAGAATAATAACAGTGCAGTTAAATGAAAATGGACCAGCCAGGACTATAGATTCCTGTTCAGGTTTCACTTAGTTTCACTTACAATAAGTGGAAAAAACTCCTTTTCCACTTGAAGGTGCCCTAATTTCCATTTTTAAACCGTGCAAATTTTTATTTCCTATACTGCATGTGGAAATGACGGCGGTTGTAGTGGAAAAAACCGGCCTCACTTCCACTGAAATAAGTGGAAAACTGATTTTTAAGAACTTCTGGAAATTCCTGCGACTTTAAATGGAAACCTGTGCGTCCTTTTCACTTATTATAAGTTGACAAATGATAATTTTGTCCACTTTACAAAGTTGAAACTGAAGAAGAGTGTAGGCCTACACTTTTACGAAATAATTCAGTTGCAAAAAATCTGCTGCTATATGAAAAAGTCTTATCTATTCGTAGATCAAAAGTATGCAGCTGAGTGACAGTAACAGTTTCCAACAGGACCACAAAAACCATTTTTGTCCCAACCTCATTAAGAGCCGCTGACAACAGGATATCCCTGGGCGACACACTAATGCAAAGCATGCAGCGAAACTTGGGAGTAGCCTACAGGGTGCGATCATAAATCAAATATCAAACATTCACTTCCTTATAAATAATTTAATACACCTGTTAAAAATGACACTACCCCCGTCTACAGTAGTTTTTTCGTAACAAATGTTTTTTGCTTTCAGGGAACACCAATGTTCGCATGCCAAGTAGCTTTACATCTCGACGAATTTGAATTCGCGAAACCGAGGGACCGTTGCGATACGAACAAGGACACGTTCATGGCCCTGAGCTCAGCATATAAAAATGCACTTGAGGAACCTAATAAGGATAACTTCACAAAGGTCAACCTCGCAGTTTTGAACACGTGCCGTTTGCTAGTCATTAGATTATGCTCAAAAACTGCAGAGATGACAACGACATGGCTTTTTGCACTGGATACGACCTTTGTCTTGATTGGATTAAGCGTCATCGATCACACCACATTCAGAGCGTTGTATTCGCTATTTGAAAAGGGCCTCAATTTGGCAAAAGAGGTCGCTGTTCAAAACCCAGGAAGGATCAGACTTCATGCCTTCCTAGCAGTGGCCATTCCCCGCTGGATGAGCGTTTTACTCATCTCCTGCCCCGTGATCGAGAGCGACATGCAGGTTCTCCAAGAGGTCCCCAGCATCCGGGTGAACATTTTCCCTGAAGACGTCCTTGGGAACAGCCATTGGATGCTGCGTCTTAAGCATGAATGCTTCATCATCGATTCCTGCATCGCGTTCTTCCAGATGTTCAAGCTGGAAGTTCTGCAGGAGTGGACAGCAACTGAACCTATAGAATGGATGGTGCCAAATGAGAACCCTGCCCGCACTATTGTCGACAGTATCTTGGGGCATCTCAGTAGTGACAAAGGAGAAGAATTAATGAAGATTCCGGCGGTGCACCGCCATGTTGTTGGTCTTGTGTCCTGCTTGGTTCTGGTGCGAAAGCCACCTGAACCGACAATTGGCACGGTAGTGATGGACGTTACCATCGAGATGAACATCCGCGCTTTGGTCACTGACCTCAACTGGCTGCTCTGTGACAAGAACGTAGTTCATGTCATGTGGGGAGAGGTAACAAAGTTTGTATTATCATTTACTAGAAGGATCGACTTCTGGCTGAACTTCATTACGCCAGTAAGCGTAATCCATGGTCAGCTGTGGCAACTCATGAGTAAGTACTTGTGATAGGTCTCACCGAAACGAATCATCGACATAATTACTATATTGTATAACATTACTTCAAGGCCGATTGTTTATACTTGCAGTTGAGATGCTGTCTTTGGCATACACTGGTGCTTTGAGGAGTGGGGAAGGAGAAATTATCGAGGAGATTCAGCTTTTCAAAGCTATCTACGTGAATAATATGTCTCGATTCAACCAACGAAGCCATATGATGGTAAGATTATTCTACCAACACAATAACTTACACTGCAAACTGTATAGGCCTACATAAGATGTTTGTTCTCTGGTTCCGCAGAAGCTTGGCGTTGAAGCTACATCAAAAGTGTAAAGTGAGCAACTTCAGAGGGAACAAAAAAAGTCGCAGACTTATGCTGTTATTGAAGTAGTAAAGTAAAATATAGGTAGGTTCACATACGGATCGGGATGATATAAATTAGAGAAATGATGATTAAGCACAATTTATTCTCCGTCCGCGTTTTATTCCTCACTGGTGGCTCAGGGAAAAATTAAATCGGTAGCTAACTGCACGACCTATTTTCTCACAACATGGCATGTTTATCAAAGGTTTAATTATGTATAACATGGCACCTCACGTTACACGATAATTCCACTTTTTCAGCTATCATAGTTGAGATGGTTCGTGGTTGTGGAATAATGCATTAGGAAAAATAACGTTCTTGCAATGTATAGTAAAATAGTGTTTTGTTTGTCTGTCTCCATTAGGCTACTATTGTAGCCTGCTGCAGTAGGCGAAGGAACCGGACAAAAAATTTCATCTCGACTGCACTTTGTATACACACCTTTTTTAGTAAGCTCTGCAGAATAGGTCTCGGATTTGGGGTTTGTTATGTGCTTGGATACCTTTAGTCAGTTCAATGTAAATCATACTGACATAATTTCTGAAGTAAAGATGTGCTGGCATTCCAGCTCAACGGCATCTATTTTGTCTAGTATGAGAAAATCACGGTTTTGACTATACCAGTGTATAGTTTAAATATGAAATGTACTGATTATATGAGAAGCTTAAGAGTCAGTTAATTCGGAGAGTGCGGAGAACTAGATGATCACATAATTATCGTGAACAACAATGGTGTTTTATCGTCAATAATTATTTTGACTATCTTCGAAACCATAAAAATCCTTTCCACGTATTCCCCTGTACCTCATGTTTTGTAAAACAGGAAGTAAGAGGAAGGCTGAAGATTCGCCGGGGTCAAAGCACTCGACAGCAAGCCATGAGGGATTCCCGATAAAAAACAACCAGGCTGACAACGTACTTTCGCTTCCAGTATTTAGTGTTGATTTTTTTCCTCCTGCAGTTGGCGTTTTCCTTTGGGTAATAAATATTTGGGTTCCGTGCATTTCCATGTAATGGTTATTTATCGATTCGTTTAGGTCATTATGAGTGCATTAACTCTTTTCCACAGTGTAAAATCTTCAATATACGTCATCATTTCCAGAACTAATACCCTATATCCAACAACCACACTCCAACACTATAAATATCGGAAATTATATTAAGTTTCATAAAGAAGGCTGCTCCATGTGTTACATAAAAGCTGCCAATTTGAAAGACAAAAGCCTGACTCTTTAACATCTTGATTTAATGAACTTAGCAGCTAAAATAATTATAAAATAGTTCAATTTGAGCCATACGAGAATAATCTATCGAGGTAATCTATTAATATTATACTGTACTGTACAAACTGAAATTCTTCCATGTAAGGCACATTGATTTTAGTGTTCTGATTGTACGAGTTGTAAGTGATGATAGGAGTAGCATTATTTACAGCCCTGTGTTGTTCAAATTAGCGTGTATTTCATCCAGATGGTTGATCTCATTTGCAAATATTTTGATAAATACGTACGAGGCACCTCTTGCATTGCGCATAATATATTTTCCTAAAGCAGAATAAATTTGTAGTATTTGCGCCACATTTACGAAGCATATAAAAATACTGTAGCATGTCAAATCTAATAATTTTATGCTGCATACCGCAAAATTGGCACAAAGCTGTCAGCATTATTATGTGGACTAACTCAGCAAAATAATGAGCTTTTCTGATTTTTTTTGCAAAATATCAAAATAATATCTCTATTGTTTATTACGTTCAGAATTTTCTTCCAGCACTTTAAATCTACAATGGTACCAGCACAGTAACGCCTTTTATTTTTCATTTCTACCCGAGGCACTCAGGTAGGCCTACAGATGTTGACAGGGTCTGTTTACTATGGGCGTAAATGATCATAGGCCTATTTAATAAGCAACAGTGTCTTCTGAATTGTAGGCTACAGGAGTTCATAAAAATCAAAATTGTCTAATATCTTAATTTAGTGGTTATTTAGCTCCTAATGCTTTTCATCCCACCTCAAGAGTTATTCTTCAAAATTCGATACCGTTACCTAAAAATGAGATCCTTAGTTCCAAAAATCTTTAACAACTATGGACATTTCTGTTTTTACCCTCGGTTAAAAGTAGCATCCAGTCAGCACCTGGCTATCGGCGGTGTAAAACTTTTTAAAAAGTGACAGAAAATGAAACTATTCTGCTGTGTTTGTGGCGCAACAGGTACAGGCACAAATATCTTCCTGTTTGCGGCAGAGAAGAAACAGTATATTTTAGCCGTGCCTGATGTAACCCATTGCCCCCACGGTTTCATGTTTGACACCTCATGTTTATTTTGGAACATAGTCACCTGAATACTGTAAATAACGAAGAATCACAAAATCTGCACTACATTTACATTGTGACTTTTACGCGTGAATAAATTTGCTCTATGAGTCTATGTCTTTAAAAAACTATACCAAAGCACTGTACACGTCTTACTTCTAAGAATTAGCGAAAAAGAGTTGTGCCAACCATGCGCCCTTAACAATATGTTGGGCAACCTCTATCATAGCTTGTCATTGTTCCTGGAAACAGGATAAAAGGCAAGAGAATGAATGCTACAGGACCACATTCATTGTTTAGATGTAAAAGAAGAAATAATGAGAAATATCCAGCGTATATGTGTGTACTTGCAAGAAGCGTTCCACCCTATAATTATTTACGACAGGATAATGCAACCTGTCCTACCCAAGGAGCTAAACAAAAATAGCTAAAATAATTTAATCTAGCCGCCAAAAATAACTCCATAGAAATACGTGTTCGACACGCTCAACTATTAGTTACATTTTGAGTGTAATCAGAGTGGTGTAATGGTTCCAAGTTTGTACATAGTAGGCATTCGGCAGAAGTACCATCGTGAGTCAAAAGATGGAGACAGTTTCGCTCACGAAAAGATCGTGAGTTCCTTGGTGTGCCTGGAGCAGCCCTCCGCAACTCATACGATACGGTAGGTGAATATAAAAGTCTCCGTCAGAGGCGCTGGCGCATGCCCACAGAGATGTTGTGGTTGGGGCGGCCGCTCGCGGCCGCCTGAACCTATCAGAACCATTATTTCCACTGCAGCTGGGCCCGGAAGGAATTCACAGATCGCCAGTCAGCCACCCGAACCACAACATGACTGTGGGGCTGCGCCAGCGCCAAATTTCAGGCTGGGGGAGACTTTTACTATATCCAACTATCGCAAGAACTACCGTCACCATATGTCTTGGTAGGGAGTTCCGTGGGGCTGGCCTGGAGATACGGTTAGCCGGAAGTTACTGCATACAGTACCCAACGTCACATCCGAAGACTAATTACAGTACCGGTATATCTAGTGTTTTTAGTTGCCTCCTAACCTAAATTTCTTCCTAAACCAAACGTGCAGCCGTAGTGTCCATATTATTGTTTTTAAAAATCGTAGCCTACATGTATGGGAGTGATGTGGAAGGTGTGTCAAATCATAGGCACCCGACAATAATGGGAGTTTTTTGGTGAGTGGCTGGCAAAATTTGAATGTCTGGACCGGTATTTGCCACTTTGATTTGGTTTCATCTTGTTTCCTGTTTATATATATCCATGAAGCCCGGGAAAATGCCTCCTCTTATCAGGCAGCAGGGTTCGGTGTAAAGGGTTCGGTGACCGCAGAAGAATGCTCGCAATCCCCCCACCCCCTCCTCTTTGGGTTAGGCCGTGCATTGTGGGGCATTTAAAGATTATGGCACATTTAATTATTATTATTAATTTCTACGCATAAATTTTTTGCGAGGGTTTTGGGAAAGTCCCCATTGTTTTTTCTGCGAGATTCCAGATTTCACCTGGTAACGTTTCGGAGAAAAGGGGGACTTGGTAACCGAGGCTCGGCCTCAGGAATTTTTCCGACGAGAGTAGATCATGTTCCAACTAATATCTAGGAAATGACGTAGTCAGGAAAATAATGATAAGCCTATAAGAAAATATGTGCTTGCTCGGGCGGACATTTGTACATCCCCCCCCCCCACGACCCCCCAGCATGAGGTCACCAGCCTACTTAGTATAGGCACTCGACACCTTCCCTTTAATCGGAAGGGCAAAAGATCATGGAGAGTTCTTCCGGTCATAGATCCCAAGTGACAGCTCTATCGTAAGATAATAATAGTCGCAGAGGCAGCTTTTACTGAAAGATATCACGTTCTCGGCGGCGGCGGTGGTGGTGGTGGTTGGAAGGGTTTGCCCCAGTAGGTATGGCCCTCTAGTGTATGTCAGAACCTTGTTAACCGGGGGAAGAGGGNAAAGTATGGGATGGCAAGGTTGGGGAAGAGGGGGAAAAGTATGGGATGGCAAGGTTGGGTTGAAGGGGTTGGGGGGAGGAGGACTGACCCCGGATGCACTGCAATGGCGAGGCCAGCCCAGAGACGGGGTGGGGCTTCACCACAAGCACAACTTCCGGCCCAGAAATGCGTGTTAGGTCCGATGAAGACCACTTGAGTAGGCACCCCAGTCTACCCCGCAAACAGCCGGGCAGGTGATCTGTATCATCCGGGTCAACAGTGGCACCGAGTGATTTAATTTTATCAAGCTCTCACTGAAAAAATCACGGAACCTGGGTCATGCAGCCGTCTGAGGGCAACTACTTGGTATATGCAACTACATGTACAGTACTTTTGGCTCTTTAATGTTCTCGATACCGTATTTATTTTTAATAGATTATACTGTATTATCATCATTTGATTACCCCGTGTAGTCTAGGTGTATCTCTTTATTACTCACATAATATTTATTACATCAAAAAACACTATTTGTTAAAAAAAATCTCAAAACACAATATCCTAGAAAGACTCATTTCTGCCTCTGGAAGGTTGCCAACTTTTGGGGGGAAACCTAACTGCGGGCCTGGCCGGAATGTCATCAGATATGTCCGATTTCGGGAACCTTTCCGATGATTTTCCAGGAATGTTCAGGAATTTGTTGTTTTGTACAATATATTGTTCTCGCACCATGAGAAATAACAATAGGCTACATAACTTGCGGTCCTTTAATACGGCATTACCCAACAAATAGAGGCATGCCAGTAGAAATCGGGTGATTTTGGGACTAAACGGGAAGTATAACGCAGCTATTAATCAGGGTTTTGCCTGATTTTATCTACAAAACATAAGTCAAATGGAAACTGATTTCTTCTGAGGAGACTAAAAGTGAAGCATTTTACGCAAAAACAGTATGTCATAAAATGTCACTTTTCAGGAGACACAAAAAAATTCTCTGGTCTTCAAATATAAGGATTTTCACATATCTAAAAAATAATGTCTTATGAACACACTAATGTGGCATATCATGACACGAAGTTCCGATATTTGCAAGTGGTAGCAAGACTGAGCTAATGTGGTAGTAATTTTGGAAAGATTTTCAGACGGATATTGACATATTATGCAGTTTTTACGTAAAAGGTGGAATGATGATGCATAATGTTCCACTTTTCATTATAATTCATAAAAAATCATGATTTTAATTATCAGATAATGCACTTATTGACTCCCATACATCTTCACAGCCACTACTCTTAATATTATGATTTCATCTTTCAGTGGCATACGTCACTGATGAGTGTCAGGGTTTGACATTAGTAAGGTGCAAGAATAAGTAATGAAACAACATTGGCACAAAATCATTCCTTTCTGGCTACTATTTCATGGTAGTGTACATAAAGGGGAACCAAGAAAAGACTGCGGGGATTAGGTGGGGTTTTCCTACTTTTCAGCCCCCCTCCCCACCTCCCCAGCCCCTATGCTTACCATGAAGATAAGTAGAGTAGCCAGATGGGGATTTTTTTGTCAACGTGGATATGGGGTATTCCGGGTTCCTTTTGCGTCTGGCAACTCTCCTTCCAAACCCCCAGAAAACCCAGGTAGTATTTTCTTGGACGGCCTTATAACATGGCACACCATTAGTGTTGTTCTTTTGCTGCCGGTAAATATAAATATTCCGTTCGGAAAGACTGATCTGCTTATCTTGCATAAGGAGAATTTTGTCCAGATTTTTCCTCCCTTGACAACTGTCCTTTGCATTGCTACAGAACCATTACCGGCGCAAGGCTTGGAACTGTGATGTGGTGGTCATAACTCATTTTCGACCATGTTTGACATAATTATGTTGTTTTTGCAAAAAAAAAGGGCTTCAAGTGGTCCCATCAATTAGCGCCCATTCGTGAGAGCTCTATATTCTCCTGTAAATCACTTCACATTTGCAATGAAACTACGGCCCTCCCACTACTCTATCAGCAATTTTTCATCATCATCATCATCATCATTATTATTATTATTGAGATGAGTTCACACTTGGCCTAATCTAACCTGATATACACTTTTCTTCTTCAAACAATGCTTTATTTACTTTTATAGTCGGGATAATACCGTAAAACTATCAGAAGGAACATTCCATTGATGCTAACACAATTCGCTAGTTGCACCCTCCTTAATGACCCGGCCACTCCCTATTGTATCTACTAAAAGTAAGCAAATATGTCTGATTTTGTTTTGTGAATACCGACACAATTATTCTCCTGTAATTGTCCTGAAACAATAGGGCATCAGTAGAATGTGTGGAAACGAGCCAACACTAAACAGTGGCATGACAAATACCTATAATTCCTGGACCTAAGTTTCAATCGATGTCATCTTGACAGTAGCAAGGTCAGCGTTTCCTTTGAACAGATTATCTTGCCGTTTAGCCTTTGTATAGATTTAGATCACGTTCCTTGTCTTACGAATGTACACTAGAAAGGCATTGAATCGTGGGCTTTACCTTCCAGGAGATTAGATTGCAACTCGGTTTGGGACTCAGCTGCTTAAATGCGATTTAAAGGCTTTATGGGGAGTATAAGGGAACTATAATGGGGGAGGGGGGGTTATTACTACGTTTGAAAACCTCTAAAATGGCAATTCCAAGTAATTCGTTACTTTTATAGCTGAAACGTATCCGTTCATTACAGAAAAAAAACATCCATGAAAATATCAGTTACGAAACACTTTCTCTGTGACTGTATTTTTGACCCAAATCGCCAGTGCGCAGTGTGGTATATAAACATGCCATATTTAATACAGCTTCAGGGCAATTCCACGTGAACGTGATCACCTTTTGCTCGAAAAAATTTGCCCGTCGCTCGTCGATGAGTATCTCTCATACTATGTTTTTAGTCCAGGTCATGGTTGTAGAAGACTCAGGTTAGGTCACTCCCCACCCACCCCCAGCCGAGGGGTTTTGCAGCGGGTGCTCACCTGAGACCGCCACGAGACATTTCCCGGAGGTATCATGTGTCGACCCTACCGGGCTAGGCTGAACTTTATAGGTACGAAAGGGGAGGGCTACATTGGGGGACCCAACATGGCCGCCGGCCCCTTTCGTACCTATAAAATTCAGCCTTAGTCCGGTAGGGTCGCCACATGATAGCTCTGGGAAATGTCTCGTGGCGGTCTCAGGTGAGCACCCGCTGCAAAACCCCTCGGCAGGTGATAAGCCCAGAAGATAGGGGTAGTGTCCGTGGGCTGGTCCGTGGGCTGGTCCAGGTCAAGTTACGGCCTTTCGTATAGGGATTTTGTCCGCTGATGCGTGGTTGCCTATCTACAGGCGCTAACCGCACATGGATCACAGTTAGAGACGCCCCTCTATTACATTTACATGACAACGTAAATGCATGATGTAATTCACTTTCGGACACCTGTGCACATTCATATCAAAAAGCAAGATTTTTGCAAACAAATGACATTTTCAAAAAAGAGCCAGTCAAATAATGTCGTTACAATGATATCAATATATACCTTATAGTGTCCTCTATCAGCGATACAAACGGAATTTTGTATTACAAAATGGAAACGGAGCTACAGGTACTGACGTGGAGCGCTGATCGAGTGTCCACGCCCGCAGAATGAAAAGGAGCGGCCCACCTAGGTCCTTCTTCATGTCTCAGGTAGCGTACGCTTGTCCTTTGTGTTTAAGAAATATAGTTCCAAAAAACTTGGTCCGCTACCTACTTTTTATTAATTTGTCTATTCATTCCTCTATTCGTTCCTAGTCACAGTCCAAATGAACGTTCACTGTTGAGACTTGTATGGAATAATTAATTGCGGCTCCATACGAGCCTCTTGCTTTCACTATAGTGGAATTGCACTCCTGCACATCTCCACGTCAGTGATTGTAGCTCCATAACCCTTTCGTATGCCAAAATCCCATTTGTATGGCTGACAGAGGGCACTGTGAGGAGTTTTTTGATATCAATGTGATGACATTTGACTTTGGCTCTCGTTTCGAAATTTCATTTGTTTGAAAAATTCTCGCTTTATGCCATGAATTTGCACATCTGTCAGGAAGTGAGCATTTTCTTGAAAAGAGGAGACAATTTCACACATGAAACTTGCATCACATCATGAATTTACGTTGTCGTGTAATTGTAATAGGGGGGCATCTAACTGTGATCAAAATACAATTTGAGCCTGTAGAGAGGCAACCACGCATCAGCAGACCAAATCCTTATGCTGGAAAAGGTCCTAACGTGACCTGGACCTAAACAGATCTCACACTCATAGACGGGCAAATTTTTTCGTGCAAAAGGTGATCACGTTCACATGGAATTACCCAGTATGGGACCAAATTTTTTTTGGAACTTTTCTCAAGTGAATTAAACACAAAGGACAAGCGTACACCACCTGAGACATGAAGACGGACCTATAGGTGGGTCGCTACTTTTCATTCTGCGGGCGTGGACACTCGATCAGCGCTCGTCCACGTCAGTACCTATAGCTCCGTAACCATTTCGTATTCCAAAATTCCGTTTGTATCACTGACGGAGGACACTATGTGTATTTTGATATCAATGGGACGACATTTGACTTGGCTCTTTTTTGAAAATATCATTTGTTTGCAAAAATCTCGCTTTTTGATATGAATTTGGACAGCTGTCGGAAAGTGAATCTTTTTGTCGAAAAGAGGAGACAATTTCGCACATGAAACATGTATTACATCATGCATTTACGTTGTCATGTAAATGTAATAGGGGGGCGTCTCTAACTGTGATCCATGAGCGGTTAGCGCCTGTAGATAGGCAACCACGCATCAGCGGACAAAATCCCTATACGAAAGGTCGTAACTTGACCTGGACTAAAACATATATGAGAGAATTGATACTCATCGACGAGCGACGGGCAAATTTTTTCGTGCAAAAGGTGATCAGGATGACATGGAATGACAAATTGTGTTGATTCCCCGTCTTATGATACCTGATGATACTTATTGTTTAACAAGTTCTGCTAATTGTTTCCAATGAGGTGTAAGCCCAGATGTATTTTGTATCTAATAGAACTACAATATTTGATTGAATAATAATTGCTCAAAATTACCCATGCTACACAATATGACGTCTGTTCGGACATGTATTAATACGTATGGATCTCGCACTCTTCATTCGTCTCAATTAGGTCTAGTGATTACACCCACCATGGTTCATATAAAATAATCTTATGCGAACCATTCCGGTGATCACAGTGCTAATCGGTGATCGCATCGCTCGCCTAGACTATCTCGAGACGTGGTCGCAATGACGTGTATATGGAGCCGCAATCACTGTGACCGCGTCTCGAGCGAGCCTGACCCTATTTCGCGAAGAAAGGTCTTCTTCTGGGCCTTATACTTGTATGATTCAATCTGCCCTGTAGTGGTAGCTGGCGCAGAGTAGCTATAGCTACTCCGATTGTGGTGCAAATTGGGCGTGGGTGCTCAAGCGAGGTCAGGGGCTACCCAGTATTGGATGTTTAGAATGGGCAGCAAACTTTGAGCATGCTGTTTTCCTCCTGAATCTCGTTTTAGGTTGGTACCCTTGATTATTCTTGAAGGCCCTGAGCACAGGAGTTCCGCACCTATCTAGGTTTCTATGTTTCTGGTAGCCAGTATAGACCGATACAGTAGTTCATGTCCGAATGCAAGAAAAGATGGAAACTGGATACAGATAATTTTAGTTACACAGCAAGGTTACCTGAGTCGATAACTTTTCGTCGATAATTTGGATGACAAGAAGGGCTACCCTTCACAGCTGGACTATTACTTCTAGGTTATTCAGAGAACGCTATCGGCACGTCTAACTCGATAATTTGCAAATTCCTTTCTGAAGTCAAAAGATTCATGTAGTAATCATATTATTACAGTTGAATCCGGATATAACAGCCTCGGCTGTAACAGACTTTCGGTTGTAACAGACTCGTAAGGCCAGTCCCGCCATACTTCCATAAGGCCGTGTATTTTTACTCCGGATATAACAGACTCATTTTCACCTCACCTCGGGTATAACATACCATTTCTTGGCCCCTCTGTAGGAAAATGTTGTTTTTGATCCCTCAGCCTCCTTTTCCATGCGCGGAAAGCACTGAATACTGGAGCGGGGTAATTTTCCCACATGTCATTGCCGATAAGGTCAAAATCATTCTTTTTCTGATATGTTTGGCAACACCGAGATGGCAGAAAAAAATGACGGATTTTATTTGGTCCTGATTTATTTAAGGGTAGCTAATTTTGCATGTTTGTGGATATAGTTTCATTAATCAGTATGCAGTATTTTTAAAAAAAATTTACCCCGTGCCAGGCATCAATGGCCTATTTGGGGGGTGGCACACCACCATCAGTTTTCTCTGTCATTTTTCTTCAGTCACCGGTGCAAGGAGTCAAGGATATAGGGTAGGGGTAGGGATTTTTGGGGAGGGAACATGGGGTGCAAGTGCAATGTCTACAACATGGGTCATGTGCTGTCCCCCAGGAGGTTAGGTTGCCAGACACCTCCTTGGTGCAGGTCAGAGACCCTCCCGACGCAGGTGAAAGGAAAGTTCCCCAGGCGGGGATCGAACCTGGGGCCTTTCACTCAGCAAGCCGTGACGTTACCATCACGGCCACCACACCTCCCCATCAGTATGCAGTAGTGTTCATTATAAGCATACGAAAGCAGACAACTTGTGTATTCGTTGCAAAAGTGGCAATTTGGCTATAACAGACCTCCGGTTATAACAGACTGATTTCCTCGGTCCCTTGAAGTCTGTTATATCCGGATTCAACTATATTACATAAACCTAACTATTCCAGACTTCGATGCTAATGTTGGCTTGATATTATTCATTACCGTATTTGACGGCATATAAGACGCACCCCATTTCAGCAGGGCATATTCAGGGGGAAAAAAGTTCAGTGTCGTATTTAAGCATGTAATGTTTACAGCAAGTTAGCAGTATATTTTCCGTGCTAGTGTTTTACCCGAGTTTTTACCATTATTTCCATTCAGTTTCACCTCTTGTGAGTTTATTATTATAATAATAGGGTTTAGTGGACCGCCCTTGCTGGGCATCTGACACAGTGTACCTGTATATTTTTTTTGTTTTGTTTTTAAAGATGTACAGTACTGGCCAATAATCGAGGCAACGACTAGCGACATTTTCCCGAAGCGGCAGAAGAAGGAATCGAAGATAAGCATGCTACAAGCCGGGCGAGCAAGATTCCTTCTTCTGCCGCTTCGGGAAAATGTCGCTAGTCGTTGCCTCGATTATTGGACAGTACGACTGTACAAGCTTGGTCCTTTTTCGTAACGCCCGGGTACCACGAGCAAGGGGGGATGAGCGGGGAGGGGATGAGCAATGTGCAGAATAGTAACGTTGCCTTGGTAATTTTTGTGAACTCCCCCTGTGTGGTTAGTTTAGCGGAAATCCCACCCGAGACGAAGCCCGAGATTACCCCTAACTCTGCACGAAATGAAGGGGGGAATGCCCGGGCTCGGATCGAACCCGGGCATCCGTGGTCGCATACGTTACCGCAGCGCCACTCCGTCTCCCCTCTTTCTTGTGAGTTGAGGAATATTTAGGTACGATGGGTCGACTGGTACTGACCAACGTCTTCAGTAAACCTACTTTGCTACAATAATTCCTTCTACAGTAATGGTAATACAATAATGTCATTTGAGTATTAGGCTAGATAGAAGGGACCGTCTGGGGTCAAATTACAGACTAGGGATATCTCAGCTTCGTATATAAGACGCAGTGAGATTTTTTGAGCAGTCTGGGAGGGCGGAGAGTGCGGCTTATATGCCGTGAAATACGGTACTGCGCAAAATTAGACGAGTTGCAGTAAAAAATTGCATTCTTGGGGAACGGTTTATTGTCAGCGTCATATCCAGAATGTCATTCCCGGAATGGTTGTTACTAAACTCCAGGCAGTTTAATTTGCAGAAATACAAAGAAAAAGGCTTAAGGCCGCTTCACAAACTCGGCGTTGCGAAAGCGGGGCGAAATGCCCGTTTTACAAACCCGGATTTGCGCGAGCGGGGCGTACGGAGAGCGGAAAATTTGCGAAGGGCTATTCACAAATGCTGCGTGCGATGACCGAGCGCGGGCGTTGCGCTGGCGTCCAATCGGGTGGACTTTCTGCGTGCGATGAGCGTAAGGCCCACACGCCACGCTTTCGCAACGCCGAGTTTGTGAAGCGGCCTTTAGACGGGGAGGTGTGGTGGCCGAGATGGTAACGTCTCGGCCAATGGGGTAACCACTTCGGTACTCCGGTGTACACATGCGAGTGGTACTCCCAGGTACTCCTTAGGTACCTCACTCTTTATTACTCCTTGGTACTCCTTGAATTTGGTACTCCAATGTAGACTTTTCAGTCGAGTGATTACCCCCTTGGTCTCGGCTTGCTAAGCGAAAGGTCCCGGGTTCGATCCCCGCCCGGGAGCTCCCTTTCGCCTGCGTAGGAGGGTCTCTGGTGCACCATGGAGGTGTCTGGCAAGTGGCAACCTAGCCTCCTGGGGGACTGCACATGACCCATTTTCCGACATTGCACCTGCACCTGCGTCCCCTCCCTCAAAAAATCCCCTCCCTCAAAAAATCCCCTCCCTCAAAAAATCCCCACCCTTTACCCATGTCCTTTCGTCGATGTTGGAGAAAAAATTAGAAAAATGGAATTTACAGTGGCTTACCACCCCCTAAAAGAGCACCGTTATCTCCAATGGGGTAAAGTTTTTTAAAAAGGCTTAGACATCACTTTTTTATGACATTAAATATGATCTAATGTAGTACTTCCGGACAGTTGATCGCATATTTAAATGTTCCGACTCAAGTTACATCCCCTTGCAACTTTCCCAGGAAGGCCAGAGTACAGGGTGAAACAGGAGTATATTCGACCTTCCTGCTTATCTGAGGCCTATGCCCTGCTGACGTGCGACGGGGCGGACTATTTCACTTTTTTTCTCTAAAATAATCGAATACACATAAAGAGGTGAGATGTGTTGCCTTTGATTTTCTCCTTTCAACATGCAGTTAGACCCTAATAGTGGAGGTTTTCCATATTGCTGGTTATTATGGGATCTTTCCCAGATCCATACGTAAGCAAAAAAGTGAAGAAAAAAAGGGGAACGTATCATTTCGCCACCTTTGGTTATCTCTTTTAACTTCCTGTTTGGCTTCCACCACTGGTCATTGCACCAAAGGTCAAAGGCACTTCCGGCATGTATTAGCCATAGGTCATCGACGCTTCCATGTGGTCACTCCGTCACACTAGCATTTTCCAATTCCAAATTTAGAGTTTTTTTGTTACAACTTATTTACGATATACAGGGTGTTCCAAATTCGTGGGACTTTTTTATAACTGATATTGCTCGATAGTAGTTATTTTTTGTAGCTTCTTGTGCCCCGATACAGTTGCTCCATTACTCCCAGGGGGTCGAATATAGCAGTTGCTATAAAATGGAGCACCTGGTTAGGGGCACAGCAAGCTACAAAAAATAACTGCTATCGGGCGATATCAGTTATAATAAAAGACCCACGAATTTGGAACACCCTGTATATTTTATTTCTCCGTTCCAAGAAATAAAAAGTTCCAAGAAATAAGGGCGTCCCAGTACATTTAAATGTTCTAGGAAGTAGGTCAAGTTATTAAATGGCTACATCATTAGGCCCTGCAAAGAATAACGACCTCCGATTTATAAATAGAAGACACGTGTTTACTATTGTTTTCCCCGGTTCTTCCTCAATATCGCACCGGTGCACATATGTGTACTGGGAACAATGACATCCCATGAACCCGAAGAAGAGATAACAGTCATGTCCTGGATCTTATTACAAGTGCAGCCTGCACAGCGCCATTGCTGGGTGGTGCATTCGAAGGTGTGGTATCGAGACGAGCAGTTCATCAGAAGATTGGTCCATCACCGCTATCCAAGTAAGTCCACTTTGGCCCCGGGGCGGTGTTTCGGTGTCACCAAATTCGGGTTTGTGATGGTTTCTTTTGATAGGGATTTACCTGGTGCGGTTATATGTGAGTTTTAGGGATTTTTTTGGTTTCATAACAGAGGTGCTTTTTTGCGTTAGGCTTCTCAACCTTGCATTAGACCACCGGAAGTTGCAGTGTTGCAGTGTTTTTGACCCTAAGGTTAGCCTCTTCCTGAAATCGGTGTCCACTTGGGTTCTGAAACCGACCTGAAACTGGTTTCAGGCGGTTTCAGGTTGGTTTCATGTGTACATCTTCAAGGCAAGTGGCTTCCCCCTGGTTTGAGGCCCAAATTGCTTATGGTGTGATAACGTAGGTTTTTGAGGTAAAATTCCAGTAGGACAATATCTAGCTTGGGTCAATCAGGAATTGAACGCGGTTTCACCCTGTCTTGCAAAATGACACGCCCAGGTCGCATTTAGGATTGTTGCAACCGGTTGCATTGGGGTCAAAGTGTACGTTCCTGAGGAATCCTAGGTCAGAGGATCACAAACTCTTAGTGTGACCTAAGGTAGGAACAGATATTATTCTGGGCAGTAGTAGTCCATTCTTTGCTGTTCCAGCTGTTCCTCTGCCATATCGCATACTCTATACGTGTCAAATGACAATAATTATGAAGCCTCTACAGTATCTGTCTATAGTACATGATCCAGTTGCATTGTTCAGATTGTAATTTTGGCACTAAGCTGCTTGCTTATTGCTAGACAGTTATTTTTCCAAATGGTTAATTTAGGAGCTATTAAAATATGACATGCTACAGTAAAACTCCTCTAAGTTGGACACTCACGGTTCCACAAAAAAATGTCCAACATAGAGGGGTGTCCAACTTAGAGAGATAGTTAACATTGATAGGCTTTTCCACTGTTCCGAAAAAAAATGTCCAACATAGAGAGGTGTCCAATATATAGGGGTGTCCAACAACAGGGGGTTTTACTGTAATATCAAGTCGAATAGATTCCAGCTTTTTGACCACTACAAAGGAGCACAACTGCAATAAATGACATCTCCTATTGACATTCTCTGAATTTTTTCACTTCAGGGAATGTCGCCAAGACACGTTTGGGCACTCATAGAATACAAGCATTATTGTTATGCTCCTGTTTCAGCTAGCCATGAACGTCCACCGAAGAAGGGCTGCGTTTTTTGAAGAGCGCCTAAGAGCTGGAAGATTGGACATGACTTGGATCTCCAGCGTAAAGGTAAGTCTGTAATTTTTTTGGAATAAACGTAACTGAAGAAAGCTTGTGTTTTGCAGGAAGTGGTGAAGCACACGAGGAACACCAGATTCTTCGTAAAGCTGTTGAAGACGTTGAGTACTTATGTGCCTCCCCGACGGGACGAAGACAATCATTTCGCTGTTATCGCGGAGTTAACCAAGAGGATCTGCAGGAAACTATTGAAAGAGCCGATGGGAATGCCAATGGTCATCCTCCACGAATCTCTGAACAACATTGTGCACCAACTCCATCTGCAGGTGAGATTTTTATTTTCATACAGATAGATCATGCTGCCCTCAAAACTGACCCCATAAGTTAATTATTATTACTGTACCCTGAGTACCTATCTGCTGATGATGGGCCTGTAATAAGTTACTTACTCACAGTGGGATAGGGTTCTTAGTACACTTGTCCTCAATGAGCAGGGGGTGTCAACCTAACTGTAAGCAGAGTAGTAATCAAAAATTTTGTATTCCCCGGTTTATTAAAATTCCCCCCCCCCCCCCNCCCCCCCCGATGCCTTTATTTAAAAGATATAACAAATGAATTCATGAAATAAAAAAGTTTTTGGTCAAAATGACACCATCATGTCGCGAAAAGACTTCATATTTTATTCGATTAGGGCAGTAGAAATGATCTACTTGGAACCACTGCATCCGAGGTCAAGGGTTGGAGCTGTACACTTTTTATCATCGAAAAAAAAACGTCTCCTTGAACGGCCCTGTCAAGTGGAGGATCCAGGAACTTTTCGGGGGGGTGGGGGGTATAGGTGGGGCACGCCTCACGTGACTCGATATTATCGATATTAATACTATTATCTACCCGATATTAACGATACCATTTGTCACAATGGCGATTTTTCACTTTAGTTATCATCTGCTTACTGGAGCGATTTTGACCATTTGTTTCTAATTTTATTTTCCGATTTCATACAGTATATACTTTGACCAGCTGGGGGGGGGGGGCACGTGCCNCCCCCCCCCCCCCCCCCCATCGCCTCTGGCTCGGTCTGTCCGTCTGCGGATAGGTTTCGCGGCCTAAACCGCAAGAGATAGCGACAGATTCGAATTAAGCGTAACCTAAATAGGTTTCATGGTCAACTTCCGGTGACCCGCCACTTCCGGTTTTCCGGGTTCAATCTATCCGCACACCCGCACAAGTCTACTTTTTGACTTTACGGACGGGTTATCGTTGGATTTCGAAATTATAGTTTCCGTGAATTAATGACCCTGTATGTCGGTGATTTACCAAGTGTATTACCTGGCGCTGTGGCACAGGGGCCGTGGAATTAATTCCTGACTTTGGACATGGTTGTGATCCTCGGCCGCCATGATGTTATCGCCTAGACGGCCAGACCGATACTGGATCGATACGCTGCCTAGGCTAATACATCTCGGTATCGATGTATCGATTCACATGTTCATACTTGAAATAATGAGAAAAGGTCACATCGAATCACGCTCACTTGATTTGTCCATCTTGTTACAATCCATACCTCTGGTCAACATGGACGCCTCTATTCAACCTAATATTAGAAGATAATAGGATACTGTTAGAGCTGGAATTATAACTATTTTAGAACTGATGTCCGCTTAATAAACAGCTTAGTGCCAAATTTTTAATACGGTGTCTAATACAGGTCTGTATATTAATGTAACACAATCATATTTTCAGATGCATTAAATGTAACTACAAATATGTACAGTACTTTCGAAAAACAACGCACCTGCACAGTCATAGGGGTAAGCTGGTAAGGTCCAGTTTCCAGGCAACCCACCTAGAAAGTGTACCTTGCCGAAATTAATGTACAGATACGTTGTTTTTCTACAATACAACAGTATGCTGCATGAAATGTCAACATCTCAAGTAACATTCTATTTGTTATGCCAAGACGTGTACTCTAAAGGGCGGTTTTAGTACTACAGTGTAGTTTTAGCCTGAAAGATCTGCCCATAGCGTGATAAGTTGCTCCGGGACAAAATGACGGAGGCGACCGACCTGACTTACTAATGCTAATCTTTATTTATTTATTTATTTATTTATTTATTTATTTGGGATCCCCCTTGAGACCAATTGGT
Source organism: Catajapyx aquilonaris (assembly GCA_000934665.2). Taxonomy (NCBI): domain Eukaryota; kingdom Metazoa; phylum Arthropoda; class Diplura; order Dicellurata; family Japygidae; genus Catajapyx; species Catajapyx aquilonaris. The sequence continues at coordinate 28,110 of KZ538000.1, forward strand.
CAATGCAGGGGGAGGAGATCTCCTCCATTTTTCTAACTTTACAATCTCACCGGTGCAGGGACAGGGAAGGGATAGGGAGGGAGGAACAAGGGTGCAGTGCATTGTCCTGTGGTGGGGGCCGTGTGCAGTCCCTCAGGGGGCCAAGCTTAGACACCCCTAGGCGCGGCCGGAAGTCCCCCACCGAACACCGCGCCTCCTCCAGGGCAGGGAAAGGAAGGAAGCGGCTGTGGCCTATTTAGCGGTACTATCCCGGGATTTCTTTGGGGTGACCTTGGAAAACCACAGAAAACGAAGGTCAGGACCGCCGGCCTCCGGGACTCGAACCCAGGACCTCCCGATTAGCAGTCGGACACCATATCCACTACACCACTACTGCTTCGGTTACTAATGCTAATCTACCAATGTGGTTGATGCATGGTGCTTAATAGTTTTTGTCCAGAGATTATCAGAAGGCTGCACTAATGAGTAATGTTTTACTAGAAATTCCTCGCCCTTTGGCTTATTTTATTAACAAGTGGCTTGTCGCTTAGTTTCTTGCAGTTTCCCAGGGTAACGTTAGTTCTCTGCCCGGCCATTACGTGTCACCTTTTGACCCCAGTAGCTGTCCCTTCCCATTTCACAGATATAAGTTCAGTGACACGGGCAAGTATTATGCCACACTCCCACACAATAGCACCTATATGAGAAATCACAATTTTATTCGTAGGTCTTCCATTATAATAATGACCTAAGTGACATCCGGTATATTTCGTGCCACTGTATGCCCATCTTGTAAAAATATCTTGTCACCTTTTACAGGGCAAGATTCGACTAGCCTTCAAGGTAGCTGCGATCCTGCATCATGCCAGATACACCCGCCAGCAGAATTCGCATCCCAAAATCGTGGCCTTGAATCAACGGTCCCATCTGTTGCTGTCCACACTTTACAAGGCCATTTCCACTCCAGCACAGAACGGAATAACCCCAGCCACGGTGCAAATCATCCGCGTAACAACACTCCGATTCTGCTTTGTCTCGCTGCAGTACAACTACCAATGGTTGCAGAAAGTCGATGACACACTGAAAACATGTGTGCTGGGACCCATTGACTACCTAACCAATAACTTGATGAACGTTCTTTTTGAGGTGGCTATGTCAGTCTCCGTTCATGTCATAATGATTGACAAACATGACGCAGTGGTGGTTCCATGGTTGGCCATGGCTATTCCTAAATGGCTGGCCATCATGGCCTTAACCTGTCCTTTTACACACCCTAAAGTACAGATGATGCGCTATTCTATGGCAGTGAGGAGGGAAATCTTCAGCAACCACCTATTCATCAAATGCGAGATGGATATCCGCTTCAACAAGGAATGCAGCGTGATCGGGGAAATCTTCGAATTTTATTTGCGGTATGGCCTGGACCAGCTAAGGAGCGTTCTTCGCTACAATCATTTGGTCTGGGAGATACAGGATGATACTCCTGCTTTCGCAATGCTTGATGTCGCTGCTCGTCACATGAGCATGCCTGCTGGCTCGCATCTTTTGGCCATTCCTGGCGTTCATAGGCAGCTGGTGAAGATGATGACCACCCTCATCGAAGTCTTGACACCTTTTACACCAGCAAGAGGCGTTACACAGCTTGAAAGTCGCTTGGAGGTCCGAGTTAGCCGTGTGAACGTTTTGGTGCAGCGAATTGTAGCCGGCAATCTCAATGATATCAACTGGCCTGATTTTATGACTGCTATCATCAACTTCTGCAAGCGCATTGAGATGTGGCTGGACGCCATTCTGCCGGTAACTGACCAACATTTCAAAATCTGGGGAATGATGAGTGAGTATAGAGATTGAATATTAATTGTAACATTGGGTTTATACACGTTTCTGATTTGGCAATTCAATTTTCAGTGCATGTTATCAACTGGGCACAGGACAGCGCTTTGAAGAAGGGGGGGATCATTCGCGTGAAGGAGCTCATGGAAATTTCGCGATATTTTTACACAAAGATGTCGCGTCATAACAGATTCTACTGAGAAATGTAAGATTTTCTTGTCATTTAACATCCCCATCTTTTTAGACTTACATTAATGTTAATCATGTTATTGCAGGTTCTCTACACAGGAGCTTCCAGTCGGGCCTTCAACTGCGAAGCCATCTGTTCTCAGGACATGGATTGAAGGAAGGGTTTAGTTTTAGTGATTCGGTTGAAAAGGGAATGTTAATTGTCAAAATGATCATGTTTTACATGCCAAGGGATTCAGCAATGAGAACATTGCAATGTTCATGATATTTCTAATGATATTTAGTCTCAACATAGCGGTATTTTTATCAGGCAGAAATCAAGAAATGATTATGATGATAATGAGTGTTTCAACACTTCATAAATGGGCATGTTACGTGATGGAAGGGTGTCTGATGATAAGTTGTTTTTTCTGAGCACTATTATCAGGCAGAAATCAAGATATGATTATGATGATAATGAGTGTTTCAACACTTCATAAATGGGCATGTTACGTGATGGAAGGGTGTCTGATGATAAGTTGTTTTTTCTGAGCAATATTATCAGGCAGAAATCAAGATATGATTATGATGATAATGAGTGTTTCAACACTTCATAAATGGGCATGTTACATGATGGAAGGGTGTCTGATAAGTTTTTTTTCTGAGCAATAGGCATAAATCAAGAAATGATTATGATGATAATGAGTGTTTCAACACTTCATAAATGGGCATGTTACGTGATGGAAGGGTGTCTGATGATAAGTTGTTTTTTTTCTGAGCAATATTTTTATCAGACAGAAATCAAGATCTGATTATGATGATAATGAGTGTTTCAACACTTCATAAATTGGCATGTTATGTTATGGAAGGGTGCCTGATGAAAAGCTTTTTTTCTGAGCAATAGGCATAAATCAAGAAATGATTATGATGATAATGAGTGTTTCAACACCTCATAAATGGGCATGTTACGTGATGGAAGTGTGCCTGATGAAAAGTTTTTCTGAACAATGTTTTAGATCAAGTATTTATTGCCATATTTTGATATTACCAACTTTGAGGCAATTACATTCGAACGTTCCCCTTTTTTCACACAACATACTATGCCCTTAGTACGTAAATTATTGGGGCTACACTAAAGGGCGATATTTTTTTTTTTAAAGAGAGAGATGATGTTCTAAATTTTGTGGGGGCTTCCATTCCATCAAAAGAGAACACTGAGAAGGAATCTTGTGCTGAATAACAAACTCTGTCCCTTGCGGGACCATGGAGAATGGAATGAAGGGGATATCCATATACACTATACAGTATGAATTCAGATCAAAATATTTTGTCAGTTTTTTCGTTTGGAAGAAGGATGCCACCTGAAATGCATTCAAATTTTCTAGAGATATGAATTGAGCCACAATTTACGTGGACATTTCATTGGATTATTTTCAATTAGGCAAAAAGGGGGCTTTGAATTTAATTTTCATGAAGGTTGATGGCAAGGGTTTTAACAGGGTTTTTAAGAAATAGTGTGTTTATCCAGTTTTCATTACTATCTTACTGTTGTGATTTGCAGTTGCGATTTATGATAGTTTTATTTGCAGACCAATTTACATCTCTTACATTTGTAAAACTGCGGGGATTCAGTTACATAATTTTTCGATTTCCTGATGTAACTTGATAATTTTTCTTCCAAAAGATGACATGTTATGGCGATTAACTATACAAATGATACCGGTGATTTTTATGCCATTCAAAAACCCGCCTTCTTACGTAAGAGTTGTGTTTGCACTACCAAAACTGCAATAAGGGTAAATTAAGATTTTAATGAGCTCAATTTAAGGATTGATAGAACATTAGCTGAAGTCCAACAGGGCATGGTCAACACTAAATACAATAATTACAGGTAGCCTCCTTTTTACAATTGGGGTTAGGTTCCAGCAAAACAGAATTCGTAAAACGAAACACAATAAAACGACATCAAAATGTAATGTAATTGAATGGGACCGTTCCAAATTTTCCCCATGAACACTACTAATACTGGTACTTAATATATTTTTCATGCTAAGTATTTGAAACACAAGTTTAATTGGAGGTTGCAGGTTGAAGGCCATTGGGTCCAGATTTTCCTTGTTTGGCAAAAACTCCAGTACAAGTAGTGTATTATATGGGTATAGTACTTCGTGGAGTGCAGAGACCAATAACGCAGTATACCGTACTCTATGTATATCTATACACTCTGACATAATGGACCAGGAAAAAGAAAGAAATTGCGATTGCGTGATTGGACTTACAGGCATTGCAGCAATATGTAACTGTCTGGATTTTTAAAAAATCAATTTATTTCAAATATTTCATTGTTAGGTAATTTTGAAAAGGTCGTTAATGTTAAACGTCGTAAAATGGACCATTGTAAAACACGGGCTACCTGTACTGATATTACTAACATCATACTCCATATAAACCTGAAAGGGGCATTTCAAAATTAAGTGATTTTATTATGAAAATTATCTGAACTTCAGCCATTGTTTCGGTCAGTCATTTATCTTTCGTTTCCTTAATACAAGTATTACTCAACTCATGGTTTGGTTTGAATGTTGCTTAGGCCGTGTTATACCACGACAGGTATAGTCTACCGATTGTCTAAGACTCTCGAGTCTAGACTGTCTGGAGGATATCGTTAATTGTCGGTTAGTTGTTGCCAACTACTATACTGATACCAATCCTTTGGACGTTCGTAGATGATCGAACTTCGATGCGGTGAAACCAAGCCTTGTTAAGTCCAACTGGGCTGGCAAAAAGTGGTTAGAAGAGTGACGTAGCCAAGGAGGCGCCTATCAGCTTCTTTTCTCGAAAGTGTCATTATTTACTATGGCAGATTGTCAAGCGTAAAAAATATCAGATAAAAAAGGGATCAGAATGTTAGGAGAAGGTTTAGAAAGAGGCCTTAAGAGTATCAATCTCTCCGAAGAGCAATTTTGGCAGCGTCAGTGTTATTGGGGTAGGAAAATGAATAACCACAGGATCCATAGCCTAAGCCATGTATTTAATCATTCGTTTAATAAATAAAAGGGTTATAAAAAGTATAACATCCTGTACTATCTCCTCAATCTTCCACTTAACCTGACTTTTGTATTCCAGATAATTATAGGCCTACTGTTGAAATATGCATTCTAAGCTTCCTTTGGTTTTTCAGCATTCTAAAAAAAGTTATGGCTACAACCTATGAAGGGTTTGGAAGCAGATTTGCCAATAGGTAGGCCTACTGCTCAAAATATAGGCCCACAGTAGATCAATAAGCTAAAGCAGCAAGTAATATGGAAAAGATACGAACAAAAATATCAAACCAAAATGGGCTAAGCTTGGTTATTATTGAGCAGTTAATTTTATCGATTATTTAAAAAATAAGCTGCTGATATTTTGTCGAATAATTGCACTCCTTTACACCTTTAGGCCTTGACCTGCTATTTTCTGAGCGAGTAACCCTACTTTATCAATTAGCACCTAAGGTCAATAACAGCAATGTTATTTTTAAAAACCCTTTGCACATAGTGATAAGGTCATTTTTATTATTATTATGTATTATTTACTGGTCAACATGACCTTTTTCGGTAGTATGGTATAATATACTCACAAGACTCTCTGGCATAAGTTGAAAAGGATTCATTCGTTCGGGGCAAAATTAGTAGATAATATTTTAGATACCTTCTAAAAGTAGGTGTTCCATAGTAACTTATTCATTATAAACATCTTATTGCGAAAAAGACTGCTAAACACCTGATAATTCAGCTGGATCTCACTCCATTAAAGTTTTGCTTTAATAAGCTATCGCAAAATAATGTCAGACGTTTGATAATTTCCTAAGTCACACAACAAAAAATGAAGAATTATTGGGCGTGTACAACACATCTTTTTATCCGGCATACCAGGATGTCTGTGTCAAAGTGTGTGCTTTACAACAAAAGCTGTCATAATAGTTCCAGATCTTTGACAGCATATCCTTTCCAGAGATGCACTCAGCTCTGCGAGACTTACAATACAAGGGCGGTTCAATACATACGATTCTTGGGATCTTGCAAATGGGTAACAATTTATTTCCAGAGAAGAGCTGTACTATACCGTACAGTATCACTTTGCACAAACCACTAGAAAAGGAATGGTAGCAACCCGTAATCACATCTGGAACACCCCCTGCGCCGTAGTATGAACTCTTAACCACCAGATCAGCAGGATGCCTCGGCGTCTCAATATAGAATTCCGCTTGACTGATGCAAAGCATACCATCACTATATTGTCACCAATCCCGCTTCCGATGTTCCGTTGAATACTCCCTTCAACCCTTTGAGAGTCTAAAACCACAAGCCATTCCCAAAGGGATATCGGTTTTTGATGAAGAACCTTGAAAATGATTACTGATGATCTATAGATAATGCAGGAATTCAGACCCCCTTGCTTGTTCGTGTTTTTTATGCAAATCTTATGCTGCGGGGGGCGTTCTCAATCCTCATCCCACATGATTGCGTTGTTACATTTCCACTTGACACATCCCACTCTCTCACATTCTCATATCCGTGGATCTTATTTATCCCTTATACATCAATATTGCTACATTCTTAATGTGGCAAAAATTAAAGTACAGCTTTGAGACTTGGTACTGCTGGCTGTCATTCGGTTAATACAGTATGCTGTACTTATAGGCTATACAGGGTGTTTCTCTGCCCAAGTTGACGAGCCAAAGAGAGGAGACGGGGAAGAGTTAATGGATCGGTAACTCCTGCTGGTTCTCACTCTCACTCTATAGTCCAGACTCGACACAAAGTTTGAACTCCCTTTATTTATTTATTTTTGCATCACACCGACTGCTTCGTTTTATACAGGGTGTCTCATCTTTTTTGTCCGAACAGTTATCGGAAAATTGCGCGTAGCTGCTACTTTTTAAGCAGTGACTTGTAAACGGTGATTTTTCGGAGGAACGGGGAATATTCCCTGCGAATCGTAGGTTGAAGTGGCATACGTGCTGCCCGCTGAAAATTGAGGGTCAAGCCTGGAAAAAAGAGGGTCACACATGCCATGGGATGTGTGACCCTCTTTTTCCCTATCATTCATCCGACAAATCACCGGTTGCAAGTCACTGCTTAAAAAGTAGCAGATACGCGCAATTTTCCGATAACTGTTCGGACAAAAAAGATGAGACACCCGGTATATCTCCATGCGCTGATTATTACATTAACACCAACCCGTTCCAACTCTTCGGATCATCAGCTTGGGCAGAGAACTAACCTGCAACTAACCTAAACTTGCATTATTAAAGAGCATGTCAACAGACGCTAACTCTGCCTTCCACAGGGTCACAGATTATATTTCAGACGCCTACTCAGAACTACGTCTTCAAATTATAGGTCCGTGTGAAATGAAAGCTGTTTTTCTCATCATTTCTCTTCTCATTATTATCCCCATAATCCTGTCAGCATTCCAGGAAAGTGGAATCCGTGAGGCGAGGTTCACGGTGTGTGAACCGCAGTTTGGGAAGATCTCAACATCTCCGAGAAAGAGCAAAAACATATAGCATTGCACCATATTTCATCTTAAAAATTAACCTTTGCAGAGTGTAATCAGTTAACTACGCCAAGTCTACCTGACTCTACTAACGAACGAAAATGGTGGGTGAAGGTCATTCAAATGTTAGTGGGATACACCCCAAATGTTTGGTCGCAAATTGCACGCGTTCCATCATTCAGACGTCTTAATATAACGACGGCCATATATCAGGAACTGCACTACCCTGCCTCCTACGTTCCGGTATGTCATCGTTGCACATAGACCCGACACAAGTCCCCGGAGACTTATACAAAACGACAGCAACGCACTTCATCAAACACACTCTAGAGAATAACTTCCAAATGGTTCCACCGAGATTTGAACTCGGACCGCTGAACTGTTAGTCCAGAGTGCTTCCGGTTACACCATAGAACCGTCCAGGAAATTAATCTGCCTTCTGCCCACTAAAATATGTCATTCTACAGCCTTCGCTAATAAACTTTGGGACAAGCCGTCGTAAATTATTATCTTAAACCGCAGCCATGCTCTTACGGGCCACTGGTAATTAATTTGCACATCCAAATTGCGGCCAAGTGAGGTTGCACACAGGGTTTTTGCCGCTGACAGTAAAGCTATCAAACTTAGCTCCTGCCAAAACCACGCTACCGCAAAGCAGGTCCAGTATTTTGGTTGCAGATTTTTAACTCAATAGCGAGCAAGGGTGGTAATAAATATTCTTATCACTCTTTTTCAAACACACATTGGTTGACGTTGATGAATGCCGTATCAAGTTGAGGCTGAAATGCGCGTATGGGGACATTATTCCGGGGCAATGATTCTACGTGCTCTCAGTGTCAGTCTGTGCAGTATACCTTTTTTAATTGAACGTGGAGCCAAGGTTTGGGTGCATAGTTTTATGACAAAGCCATTGAATTGTGTTGCTTAATATTTGAAGCGAGCGATTTGAAGCAACATGTGCCTGGTTATGAAATATATGAACTGCTGAACGTATACGACAGACAAAAACTGATATATGAATGTTGACGTGTGAAAGAGAACAATCAACAAGCTTGCATTTAAATCCTTCCGTACACGTTCGTGTGAGCAATGATTGCTCGTGTGGGATGGCATCTTCATAGGATCGATATGACGTAATGTCTATTCGCATAGTTACCGCCTTACCGTGTATAGGCGACTGATTAGATGCCAACATTTATTGACATATTTCACTCCCAATACAAAAGATTCAATAGTTAAACGCACTTTCATGTTAATAATTATTTTATAATATATCTGCTGACTTTGCATGTTATTTTAGTTCAACGTAAATGTGAAGGTCATAATTAGCGTGGAAATGGAATAATATGGAATTTGCCAAATTAGTCAATAATTATTTCATTATAACATATTTTGAGTCAAGCATTTCTCATGCAAGTCTGTGTGCTTTCATTTTTCTCTCGTTAAGGTTGATTTTGGCAGGTATTAAGGCTAGAGAGCTCGGGTCCTTCAAAGACGCGCATTTAAAGTTTAAAGTACGTATAATTCACAAAGCCACATCCTTTTGACAAGTGAATACTCGGAAGTTCGATTATACACATGAAAACATGCCTCTATGGCCAAATTTACTTGGTAAAAAGAAGTGTGAATGGGTCTTTACACTATCTCACTTTATTCATCGAAGAGGGAACACGATGGCAGGGTCTGACTAGACTATGCAGCCTGCAGACTATCGGGAATTCTGCCCACATATATTCAGTGAACAGGAACATGACGGCCTTCGATGGATTTTTCCCGGGCCTGCTTTAGCAACAGTCTCCTTCTCTGGAATTCCGAGGGAGCTTCTAGTCCATTTTGCCCTCGGCTTAAACTTAATTACGAGTATCATTTGCAATCAAGATAATCTCTACAGGTACCGTATATGTGCGTACGTTACCATAAGTAAATCGAGTAAATCGGTAATCGTGAGATTTGAAAATGCTCCTAAATTGCAATAAAGATGAGTGTTTTCAATAGTAAAAAGAATTAGTAGCCATCAAGTTCCTGTTCACAAAATACTCCGCTCCAACAAAACCGAGCACACATGCAAATCCACGCATGAGTGAGAACTATTGGCGAGAAGACAACAATTTCTCTCTTCCCAACATTCCATTGAGTAAGTTTTAAAAATTTCGCAAGTAATAATTAGAAATATGATAACTTTCCATATAATATTGTACAAGAATTTTCAATTAAATCCTGCACTTAAGCGAATGACCCTAAACTTCCAAACATGATACGATTACACAGTCACATGGGAGAGGACTGCTAACTCATCATTAATAATACACCCTTTGAAGCTTTACACCAGAACAAATGATTAATTTTCATGTCACCAGTAGTACTGTAATAATCAGGTTTTAGAGTCCTTCGTGCCGCAAGCAAGACGCAGTTCCTCTGACATAATACCCGTATAACTCAGCATTTGCCGTATGCATCCCAACCCAAATCTCCATCTCATGCACGTCGCATCTCTCTCGCTCTGCCATTCCCGTATCCCATCTGCCCACCACCTCCCTGACAACTACCACGCGTCGTTCCTTATTCCAACAAGCTTGCCACGTAGGCCCTACAGTATAACTTGCAAGCATGAATAATCGTCAAACATAATGCAGTGTCTGCAAATGTATTTAAAGCAAAGCCCGCAATAAGCTGAGCATGACAAATAGTTACACACGTACCTGTATATGACTTGTGAGACATCTTGTATCTCGTCCATCTATAATTTTACAGCCACTAAATGTGTATTTTTACGAAAGGTTTTTAGCAGGTGCAACTTTGTTTCAAGTAATGGTTGGAATAGGGATCAAAATCTCATAATTCATCTGTGCACTATTCAAATGCCATTGGTCTCAGAAACTTGTAAAGTTCTTTTAGAAGTAGCCTAAACGTTTAAAACAAGTTTCAGACAAAGTAATCCTAGTGCTCTGTAACCGTTTACCATTCTAGCAAGGAGAAAGTTCGGCAGAAAATGCATCTTCACCTTCCTAGAGTTCTGACCAGCCCCCGGACACTTATACTACAGTGTACATTATGATGTTATCGCCTGCCGAGGCATTTTGCAGCGGGTGCTCACCTGAGAGCGCCATGAGACATTGCAGAGCCCAGGAAAGTGGCTACCCTACCGCACTAGGCTGAACTTTATAGGTACGAAAGGGAAGCGCTACATGCGGGCATGGCCACCGGCAACCATGTTGGGTCCCCCAATGTAGCCCTTCCCTTTCGTACCTATAAAGTTCAGCCTAGTCCGGTAGGGTAGCCACTTTCCTGGGCTCTGCAATGTCTCATGGCGCTCTTAGGTGAGCACCCGCTGCAAAACGCCCCGGCAGGGGGTGGGTGGGAGTGACCAGACCTTACTTTCTATGACCATGGTTCTGACATTGTATAGCGCAAGGATACGGTCGTCAGAAACTCTTATTTTGACATGTATTTGCCCTACACCAGTGTAGTTCGCCCACCCCCCAAAAATGGAGTGCTGGGGTAATAAACAAAATGTGAATAAAAATCACCGTTAAGATTATTTAGACTTTAGAATAGAGCATTATGAGGCGTAACAATTCAGTTAGGCGGACACCAAAGTTGAAATTGATTTGACAGTTAACAACTGACATAAATATGATTACACTTGGACAGTGAATTTCCGTGGGGTCTGGTAAAAAATTGCTGCCACACGTTTATATGTTACTTGGCAGGACATTAATTTTAATAATTAACCTGGGGGCCACACAAACCTGAAGACAACATTAAAATTAATTACAAAAATTCCATCACGGAATTTTTAAAATGTTTATCACGCCTTGCAGATATCGAATTTTCTGTGCATTTTTGAATACTGGGATTTTAAAAGCCATTTCATATTAATTCAATTGAAATTTTTTATCGTAGCACATTGGACTGAGGTCTAAATAGACCATGTCGTCACATTTTTATTTATTTATAAATAACACCGTAAAAGATTGTACACCAAAGTGTAACAATTTCAGAAAGAGTCCGCGAGCCATAAACATTTTAAAGTTCCGTGGTAGATTTTTGTAATTAATTGTAATATTGTCTTCGGGTTTGTGTGGCCCATAAAGTTCATTAATAAAATTAATGTCCTGATAAGTAACATTATTATAAACGTAGTGGCAGCAATTTTTACCAGACCCCACGGAAATTCACTGTCTAAATGTAATCATATTTATGTCAATTCTTAACTGTCAAATCAATTTCAACTTTGGTGTCCGCCTAACTGCATTGTTACACTTCATAATTATCTATTCTAAAGTCCAGATAATATTAACAGTGATTTTTTATCACATTTTGTTTATTACCCCACCACTCCATTTGGGGGGGGGGGG
>KZ538000.1:47768-61942 GCA_000934665.2 Catajapyx aquilonaris
CTGAGCCACGAAGACTGTTTATAATTTCTTCTGCCGAATGCGCCCCATTGTCACCGAGCAGGTTTGCCGGGCACCTATAGTCGCCCATATCTCGAAAACGCTTGGCTAATGCGACTTTTTACTTTCACCAATGAATTTCTGGCCTGCGATTTACCCCTAGTGTCATTTTCGGGCCGATTGGCCGATGGCCCTACAGACACTTCCCTTGTAAGTAGATCACTATCTGTACAAATAATAAAGCTGCATATTTCTCGCTTATAAAATTATTCCCAGATAACAGGCAGACATGAAAGTCACACTGAGAGAGGATGCATATCCATCAACCAAGAGCTTGCAAACCTAGTCCGTTTATCATTCTGGCGAACAGCTGATAAGCTACCCTGTCCTCGACCTCCCCATGTCATCTGTCCTTCGCGACACCATGATTGTAATAAATGCCAAAGGAAAGTTATCCTAGGGCTATGCAAGAAATGCAACCATCAGCACTCTATCAATGTGAAGAAGTGTGAACGTTTAGGGGGGGGGGGGGGNGGACCGCCCGTACTTTGCTAGAAGGCCGATGGCTGAATAGATCAGGAACGTATGCCCAAATTTTTTTCAAATCTCTGGTACATTATACTGTACCTGAGAACTGACGAAGAGGTGGTAGCACTTTCGTCGACTAAATATGGAACATGTTCATCAAACTCACGCAGAGCTTGGAGATACTCTTGAATACGAGATCCATACAATCATCACCATCTCCTAGCTAGGCATTATAATGCTAATGAACACAAAGTAATGTTGAGATGGTAGGGCGGTTACTACAAATGTTCCACAGACATCAGTCTCTATACACAGCTATAGCAATTCCTGAATAAAAGTGAAAGAAGCCCTCATTTTATTTACTTCCACTTGAAGAAAGGAATCAGGGGTTGTGGTTGTTTGCGGGTCTTTCATCCGGGTAAATCGCTAGGAAGTCAGGCAGCCGCACTCCTCTACGACACATCAGGGAACAATGATATAGGGAGGAAAGAAAGCGGCTGGGAAATTCTTGAAAGCCAACCATCCCAGAATTACTGTATATTGTACACATTAATTCCCAGTATGGTACAGACGTGGTACTCGCTGCCTGAAAAGTTTCTGAGAGATGCACAAACTAAGGAATTTCTAGTGTAAGCTATACATTATTATTGTTAATAGCCCTACAAGATTTCATTTAAATAATCCTAAGCAGCACATGGAAGAACCTCATTCACCTGAAATCTTTGGCATTAGCAGGCCACATGTATTAGTTATGCTGCAAATCATGAAACATCATCACCGTAATACAACATACCAATGGAAATAATGCATACCATGCGGTAACTTCTAACACTTTTACAAAATTGCCCAAACATGTCCACATGTATGAGGTAATTGCTGGCCGAGGATGGGCTGCAAAACCTCTTTGTTCATTATTCAATTGTGGGGGTAACTTTAGTAAGTACCTAATTTATAGATGAGCATGCTCTGAAAATAGCCCGTAACAGTTCCCGTTAACGAGATGAGATGAGTGTCCATGAGAACACCTAAAGTGCTATTTATCATGCATAGGCCTACAACCTTCATTCGTAATTAGGTAATATGCATTGACAGCCTTATCACCATTTGCGCTTGCTGAGATTCAAGCTCAACCAAAAATTCACACTATACAATATTTGAATTAGCTTACAAGGCAAGGAACTTGAAAAATTTCTCAAGCTGGTTTTTGAAACAGTCTTTTGCCCTGTTAGGTATATTTAAGATGATGCCATACAGGTGTCCACCATTGTTCAGAAACACTTTAAAGAGTAGAAACTGAACGAGAGTGCGTGGTAGCCCTTTTCGGAATATTGCAAACAAAACAGTTCGGGATAATTATGTACCTCCAAAACTTCATAACACTCGTTTCACGTCGCCCTACATTGCATAATATGTCTCATGCCAATGAATTTAATAAAATATTCACCTTGACTGAATATTACAGGATAGACTCAAATAATAATCATAGCGTAAAAATGTTCCTTTCAACTCTGCTCGCCCGAAAAATCCCGGTCCTGTTATTAACCTGTGGGTTCCAGCAAGATCAAATTAACTTCATTAAACTGAATTTTCACTAGTTTCTATTATAGGCCAAGTTAACAAGAGTAGCAGCCTTGAACAAAACGAAAGGGAAGGGAGGGGTGCCCATATTGACTTTGTCTGAAGCAGGAACAAAATAAGAACACAACTAAGCGCGTGAGATGTGACCTCGTGCTCAGAATTTCGAATGACGGCTGATCGATACCTATTTTCTCACATAACTCAACTGAATATAATCTCATGCGTGAGTCAGGCAGCGCCTTTAAAATAATTTATCATCCGAATATAATACAATAAAACGCTTACTACAATACTAGGCTGAATATCTGATCAGAAAAAGTGACATATTACATGCCAAACTTCACCATCATTTTCACATTTATTAGTGCTTGCTAGGTGAATTGGGAGGCTTTGAACCCTATATTTACAAAGCATCAAAGCCTATACTGATACCATAAACACACCGACAAACAACTATAGTAACGTCTCCACTCTGATCCGTCTTCTATACAGGGTCTTGAACACCCTTAGCAGCCTCTTTTTCTTCTTCTCCAGTAGCTACGTTAGTTATGGCCAAATGGGTATAATCCTAGCAAGAGTGGGCAGCAATGTCTCTCAGCTGGAATCGTCGGGTTATTTCCAGACAAAGGAAGTGCAGCGTTGCCACCTGCACTTGAACCACACTTTATTTGACAAGTCTCATTTCTCATGTGGCATTCTATTAGTGGTACGTGCACGTGACTCTCAAAGCCATGCCCCTATTTTAAGGAGACGGATAAAAAACATGTCAGAAGATGTTAGGAAGGAAGGAAGCCAAAATTTAGGAGCACTGGCAACCGCGAAATAAAAGTGGAATGGCCTCACCGGATTGAGTAACCTACGTTGAAAACAGTTGGAGACGGACAAAATGACAGAAAATGTTGGGAAAATAGCTGGATATACTATTTTTGCCGGTAATCACCGGGGGAAATTTCAAATGCTGGGCTGCAAATAATTAGCGTTGTATGTCAGGTTTTTCCGGATTTTTTTTTTTCAATTAGTTCGTGTAGCCTAATACTAGTTTGCTAATTAAATTCTGACTGTGGCTTAGATACATAATTTGGATTTTTGCATTGGAGCTTGCATCGAGAAATGCAATTATACCAATCGAATGCACTTTGCTGCTCAGATCCTTCTGCAGGAGAAATAACACTGAATGTTATTGGACAAAGGCAAAGCGACGTCCATAGTTTTCCCGCAAACGAAGCCCACGAGAGGAGGCTTTGCAGCGTTCCAGCGCCAGGTAATTACAGTAGCTGGAAAATTAAAGTTGCAGGGAAATATTATTTCTATCGATAGGACTCCATGCAAATTGCGGGACCTTCACTGCTTCACAAAGACATGGTGTGGAAATGAGGGTGTGGGGGCCTCAAAATCGACTCACAACTGCACCAAAAACATATTATGCAGATGTGTGGCACTGGGTGCATTATTTCAAGGCTTAATGCAAATCAATGAATTAACTTCGAATAATGTAAGAGGACGGTGCATAAAAATGTTCCTTTTCATATTGCAATTTTTCTTTGGTGAACCAAGCTCATTGTCAGTTTTATTAAATTGTGGTATTAAACATACACAAACACTTCCCAGCATTTTTTGGCCAAGCTGGTGTAGGTTCTTTAAATGCATTTAAATATTTTCATAGATGGGTAATGGTAGAATCAAAGTAGGGTTTATAAAAGCACTTCTAAAGCCAGATTGAAGTTTTCCAAATACAGCAACAGGTTTCCCAGGAATTGCATCTTTGCAGCATATTGAAACTGCTTTCGTGCACTTCTATATTTCCTCTCATCAACTATAAATGTATTACGTCATACACTTACCAGAATGGGGAGTTTACTCGGTATGAGGAGCGAGGCGCTGGAGAAAATAATTTACTATCACAGTCATACATAAAAATACAGTAGCCAGCAGGTTGTAGCTCTTACGTATTCGGCACAAGCTAATATTGATCAGTGTGTGTGCCACATGTGTGTATAATTATGCATAACTGAATAAGTCAGTACAACTGAAATACTTGGAAAATTGCCCATTCATGACCCGATTTTAATTTCGCGAGTAATGTGAAAAATATGAATGAAATGGTACAAAAATTAAGTTTAAAAATACATATTGTAAAGTTCTATTGTAAGAATCCATGCATTTCCCAAATTGGCTTCGAACGATCCTGAAAATTCCAGCAGAATTCTGAAATATGCTTAAATGAAAAATGTAGCAATAAAACACACCGGCAGGTCATTTAAAACTCAGTGTATCAAACATACCGATGGCTAATTATATCCGCCTAGATTCTTTTGTCATTAAATAACCAATGACATAAATTAAGCGAAATCCGTGAACAGCTGTCAGTATTTTTCTCTCTTCATTATATGTCAACCATGATGATCGCTGTATCAATAAATAACCAGCATTTTTGTATTTGTTTTTGGATCACTACACATCTACGGTTGTAGCCTAACATGAGTGATGATTTCAATTTCTCGTCGCTTCAACACTCCTCCATGCCACAAGCCGAAAATTTTAATTACAAGCGATGAGAGTAGAATCCGCGACCCGAAACGTTGAGTGGGAAATAATGACTTCGTAATCATCAAAGAACTGCACAATTCGATCCTATAGGCATCCAATGTTTTTTTTCCCTCAGCTCCGCCTCTTCTATGTCCGAGACCATCACTTTGGCAAAACCCACTTTCTCACGTGGAAATTCTCGTTCGCCAATTTAACTTTGCTATTATGTATAGCAGAAGAAGCACTCAGTAGTAAAATCTTTTGTCGATTTAATAATCGCCATTAATGTTCCAATTAGTAATCCAATACCAGAGATTTGAATATTCAAAACAACGCAGCATATAAGAGCACTTTATTTGCCAACTCATGGGATACAGCAGTATTTTAAAAATCAGTTAATTGAGCTTACTTTGGAAAAGTCCACACTCCACTACTGCTCTTTTCACGGTACAACATACACAGCGTAATCCTCATTGTTATCCGTACGTCTAGCTGAAAACCCCCAAAACTCATGTGACCCATTTGTACATTATACGGGCTGGATGGCTCAGTTCAGTTGAAATTGAGAGCATTACAATGTAGCCCTCACTTTTTGTAACCCATGTACGTTCCAGGCTCTGATACTCTACATGAGAATAGATAAGGAATTTTATGCCCAATGAAGGTGCCCGCAACTATAAATGCATAGGGGATCGTTGACCCATTTGAAAACAGCGTAAAGAGGACCAACACCCTCTAAAAACAACCTCAAGGTGGAAGACTCAGCTATATTCAGTTTGCCAGGTAAGTAAAATAACTTGTAAATCAAAATGTGGCGAAATTAATAGTGAGTAACATCGGCATATATATCAGGAACTCTGCTCGGAAGTTTTTCAATTAGGCCCTAAGTTATATTTTCCGAATAGTACCGAACACTATAAATTATCAACATTAGGTTTGGAAAATGCTGTTAATTCAATGGTTTTCTCTAATTTCCATTCTTTTAGTTTTTTTCTGCTTTTGTCTCAAGGACTGTCAGTTGCGGGTATATAGCTCCCTTGCTCCGGACCCAACTAATCGATTTTTCCGCCGCTACTACATAGTCAAGTTCTACCATAGTAGTCTTTAAGTGCTAAAATGCTACTTCTCGGTACGCTTTACGGCAGAGGTTTATAAGGCGTGGACTTTCACATGGGATAGGGTGATTATTATTGCTCTATCACATATTCATATTCCAAAATTGAGCTGGTTGGCTACATTGTGCAACATGGTGCTCGCCCGTTGCAAATAAACTGACACATGGCAAATTAAAAACTGTTCCACCGAGCATGTTGCAAGTCAGAAAGTGTACATCCCTCGACTTTTATCGGCGGAAAATAAACTCGTCGTAAATAACCCCCTTCTGGCACGTATGTGTACCGTTTTTTTTTTTCAAGTGTGCATTAACTCCCTCTCGTATTAATAAAAAAGCGAATAGCACATAACATAGTTTACTACTGCATTGACACCACGTATACCGTCATTAAAGGCCAACCCTTTTACCTTCCCCCCCCCCTCTCTCTAGCCACTTTTCACCTCATGAAACCTCACACAGAGCACTTGGCACATGACAACACACCCGCATTGAGATTGGAGACAAGGGCGAAATGCCAGTAGTTATAATAGTTTAAAATAAGTTATACCACCATTCATCTTAAGAGGTTACATAGATTGTTTCAGAAATAAATGTGCTAAAGAGATATATTTTTTATTGGGCTCGTCTATAGACGCAGTGGTTGCTGAACAGCAAATTGTGCTGATGTGTCGTAAGTAAACTAAACATAATTATCTTAATGTGACTCATATCATTGTGAATTTCAGGTCTTCGAATGAATATATACTTGTCTTGTTCAGTATATGTCGTCCGCATTTTAATCCGTTTGAATCTAGTCTTCTGACGGAATATTAATATTAAAACAATATTTTATTTAGGAATAGCCCAAGTTGACCGTTAGTTGCGATATTTTTGTTTTTAGAAACAGCATGCTGTAGACATTCAATTTAGCAGCCAATTGGATTGTATGCTATTTCTTACGCGACTATAATATTATCCAAATTGGAAACGACACTGCACCATTAGGATCTTCACTGATGTACAGTAACTTACCATTTGTTGCTTCAGCCATAGAAACATATCATTTCCCGGATTTGTCGTCACTCATAGTTACGAAATTCGTCCTGTTCATAAAATTCGTCAGTTTCTATCAGTAAATTCCAGAAAATATTTCCCATAAGAAGGCTGGGAATTTCAAGATTATTATTGAGTCAAAATTGTACAATATACGTAGCACAAGGCCTAACAATTTTTTTTGCTATAATTATAACTGATGAAGAATTGATTACTCAATAGAATAGAATAGAATAAAAGTGGCATTATCAACACGTGGTCACTAAAGTACTTTTTCACTATTGTCTGCAGCCCAGAGAGAAAGTTTCGTATACGAATCGTTTCCTTGATTTTGTATCGAGTAGGCTACTCTATTGTATTGGCAGTTGCAGTGAAGGTCAAGCTTTTTCCAGTAGCAGCAATTTACCCTTTCTCCAATCAGATGATTCTCCTCCGGAAACCGCGAATGAAATGTCCTCTTCTAAAGATGTTGGTCACAGATCATTGGCCCAGTTGGCACAGGCACATTTACAGTACACATGCATTAGTGTGGGGACTGATCCGTGTTCGCAGTTTCAACGAGTTCGCTGTAAATCGGCGATGTCTCTTATTCAAAATGAATAGCAGTGGATATCATAATATTGACATACCCTACACTGTACATCAGCATTAGAACAGAGACATTACCGGTTTTACTACAATGAACTCGTTAGATCAGCATCTGGCCAAAAATAGATACTGCATGGAAACGCTGTTAACTCGAGCGACAGTTTAATGTTGCATTAAGTAATGCAAAATTAACAAATTGGTATTTCAACATTTAAACCTTATTTGTGAATATATTAGGCACACGTGAATATACTTTTAAAAATTAATCTAGACCTATCCTAATATTCATTGTTGTTATTTCTGGCAAGGTTTTAGCACTTTTCGGAGCACTGCACTCTACGGCGACATATGCACGCCAAATGACACGGTGTTAAGTTATGCTATTCCTTTCCATCATGAAGTACTGAAAACGACTCATCAGGGAACAACCAATTGGCCACAACTAACTGTGTCTAAAGGCATGGTTGCGCACATGTACAGCTCCGCTGTTATAACTCCCACTCATCGCCTTATCTACATGTCACCCACTCCGAACAACCAACTGCGATAACTGAGTACAATAAGCTCATCCAAACTCGAAGTTGACAATGCCTTGCTTATACTGTATAATCATTTCAAAGACACCTTACGAGTATATTAAATGACATAATTATAACAATTTAACAGTTTTCCGAGCTCCATATCGCACTCACTTATTACCGAGGTGGACACTTCGCAGTGGGCAGCATTCATAGGTGGTGAGACCTGGCTTTACCAGCTTTTTTACTAAAGAATTTTGACACAATCGATGAGAAATTATCTTATACTGCTCTGTGGCCCCTAAAAATATCTACTGTGTCATGATGCTCAGAAAATGTCAGTGTTTTCTTTTAGCCGCAGGGAAAATGTAGTGGAACAAGCAGTGGGCGTGGAAATAATGCGTTATTTCCACACCCGCTACATTTGGACAGCCACAAGGGGACACAGCATTTGAAATGTCGGTTGTTATTGTTGCTACAGCTGCCGATTCTGCTGTTGCTGACTTAATTTCTTGAAAAAATTCTATCCCAACTTTAAAATGTATCCTGCACTATGGTATATAGTAGCTATACATTGGAGATGACTATTTTTAATTTCGCAAATATCACACCAGCTAACACAAAAAAATGAGAGCAGCTTTGCTCCTATATATACTGTATATGATGTGTGAAAAGAGAGCGCTTGGGACTAATCACAGCAAAAAGGCGTGCAGAAGAGTTGTTTGAAACCTAACGCAAGCAGTACTCAACTGTGTCAACGCCACGACATTTTTGGATACGTCCCAACATTTCTTGACAGGTTCTGATTAAAAGTGGCTGGTGTTTTAACGAGGCGATATCATATGTACGTTCTTCAACTTGTCGCAAGGGAGTGTAGTGGTTAAGGCCACAGTCGACCACCACAGAGGTCCCGAGTTCCATTCATGGGTCGGGAAAAGTATTTTTTATGACGAATTAGTGTAGCTTAGTCTCCGTGCTCGCGTGGGTTTCCTCGGAGTTCTCTCGTTTCCTCCCAATGCAATGTCTAAAAACAAGCCTTACTATCCCACTTTCCACTATGCATTTGCTTTGACTTCCATAATAAACCAAGCTGATTAACTAGTCGCTTTTTTTCTGTACTTTGTATGCATGTTGCTCGTAGTGCCGGGTCGTAAACTAAATACTGTCAATTTAATAATAATAAATGTTTCGACCATTATGATCATTAATGTCACCTAAAATTGATAAGCTTATACTTATTTCAACCATGGTGTTTCACCCAGAAAAGCGGCACATCACGTATTTGTGTCTCACGACACACCTTGCTGTGTTGAATCCGATTTTGAGTGTCATCATGTGCCATAAGGCACGTTGACCTGTGTCAGACTCGGTAATGTGTAGCATGACACAGGCACGACACATATCCTCTGTGTCATTCTCCTAATGCGTCAGCGAGAGTGATATGGCACGAATTATTATTGTGCCTCCTGACACGTATATCGGAGGATCGCCTGAAGGTTATATGACGTCATATAACCTTGGTGAGACGGTCCTCTTCAGCACTCGCCTTGTTTTTGCTTGCATCTTGCTGGTCGCTTGGCGTGCATTGTTGCTGCTTAACGGTACGTAAGTATATCAGTACGTATTAACATAATATCTACTCAGTAACGCTGTGTATCATTCTCACTCGCACGGAGTATATGTATATTCATACGCCGACGACATGTGTGCAACTTACTCTCTGATTATGGTCCACAAGAACTCACTGGTGCACCAGTGCGTTCACGTGGACCAATCAGAGACGTTGTCTAGGCCTACATAACAAACTCGCCGCGGCGTAAAGTTACTCCACGAGAGCAATAATAATTAAGCTCCATAGTTAATTGTGTCAAACGGCACATCGTGAGAGTGTCAATAAACACACAGATGTGTCAAAAGCGACAAATAGCACATGTGTCAAAGGGCACAGTTTATACAAGCGACACCAAAAAGTGTGCCACTTTTATGCCTGACGAGACTCACTTTTATGTGTCTCTTATGTATGCGTCGGATGGCAAATCATTGTGACACACAATGCACGTGTCATGGCTTTGTGACACATTACAGGCGTGTCTCCTCAGGCATACATTTGACACATTTTTTGTGTCAATTGGCACATTTCCTTCTCTGTGTGTTGGAATGCACAAAAATAAAGTACATACGTATATCCTAACCTACATATACAGTGCTTTACGTATGTAAGTGTGAAAAGTAGCAACCTTTTACGAATCCATTAGTGGCCAGTTCTGAGAAATTAAATTATGAAACAAATTATGTGTTATTAGCACAAATATAGGCTACTTGTGTGAAGTGCGTACTGTACTGGTATCTAATCAGTTGAAGTGTACCAATGGTGGTGCATTATGTCGTAGTGCAGAAGTAATTCCTCCTTGCATAATGCGTAGTTCGTAATGTAATTTCACAGTGTAGAATTGTAATAAACACCTTGTGCTAACTCTCTTCTCTTAGTTTCGAAACATAATATTACTGTATAGTAGGCCTACCATGATTACCTAGTTTTTAGCAAAGAAATTAACCCTGGAACCGTGACGTGGGGTCTTTTAGGACCCCAAAGGAATTAAAATGCATTAAAATGATAATTACATGATCTTTTACCATTTTTAAAGTGTTTAACAGGAAGTGCACGTTTATTTTGAATTAGCTATCATTTTAGGCATTGTTCAAAGAATGATTGCATATAGTCAATATATTGAACAGTATTATATAAAAATTAATAAAAATTAAAATATGGATGGGGTCCTAAAAGACCTCACGTCACAGTTGCCGTAACAGGCACGTCATGGTTCCAGGGTTACATGCAATCAAAAATATGTATTTACTGTAGGTAAAAAAAATCATGTAAGTATATATATATATATATATATATATAACTTAAATTCAAAAACATTATGTAGACTCGATGTTTCTTTACAATGCCACACTGTAAGACAGTCGCACCAAATTACCACGCCAGGTCACATCACATCCCCAATAATGACAATTAACATAATTATGCCTTCACTATGACTTTTGCTTATCCCATCTCTAGAACACGTAAAAGCTTTTTCTTGAGCAACCACCTGGAATGATATCAGATGACTCACTAACTGCAAGAGCCCGGGAAGAAAAAAAAATGCACTTTCCGGAGAATGCCAACTCTGTGAAATGAAGATCTTTTTCCGTACCTTAGAATCAGGTCATGTGGCAATTCTGAGCTTTCGTTCCTCCTTTTTTTCAAATAATTCGTTAACCTGAATATGCAATTGGGCGTACCATACAGCTCGGATCTGTACCCGTTGGTTTGTCTACTTTTTATACCTCAGTTTCAACAGCATCAATAATACATGTGATGTACAGCAGCAAGCCTTCATCAGCATGACCTTTAAATGAGGTAGCAATTTACGAACACGGGTGTGTGCATGGTTTAACCATTTCTATAGGTTGGGCATAATATTAATAGCCTCAGCTTTATAGTTCTGACCGTCAATATTCAGCTCCATTACGTAAATCCATTCGTTTTCAATATTTAGCCCCGAGGTACAAGAGAGGCAATGCATTAAATTGATGAATTTTAGGTGCTAAATAGCATGTGACGATGCATACAACCTGAGCGGTAATTTTGTTGGTTTGATTTATCCTGATCGCACAGCTAAACGCGAATTGGCAAACGCATCCGATTGGTTTGAGTCAGATGTTTGTAATTCTCGCTCGAATAAGAGACGTCTGGAGTGTAGCTTTTTCGTTGCATATTTCTTAGGCTTATACCATTATGATGGGTATTTTATAATGATTCAGAGACATTCTTTGGGTTAGTGAACTCATGGATACCGGAGGATTACTTTATGTCGATGTGTCATTTGGTCTCCGCAGCCTCGTTATCCAGCAGATAATGGACTTCAAAAACAAATATATTGTGAAATATCTTGACATATACGCATTTCTTTTCTCGACCTTGTTGTTTTACATTCAAATACATGTTTTGCTTAAAAGTACGAGCTTATACACTCCTAGCCATGTCGGAGACGGATGTGTAATAGGCCGTATCCACAGGATAGATGGTGTAAGGTAGCATTATATTTTAGTAATGAGGCTTGTCCCAACTCGGAGAAAGAAATTCACAGTGTGGTTTTCCCGGTCTCTGGTCCTGACTTTAAAAGGAGATAGATATCAAAAATCCAGAATTTTGCTCTTGGTCCTGGGCAGAGAACACGTCAATAGAAAAGCTGGAAAAGACCCGACCATGTGGAGGTGACAGGTGCGTGATTTGAATCCAGGACTTAGCCAGTGGCGCAACTAAAATTGTGTCCATCACACCTGCTCTCAAAAAAGATATGCCAACTGAGCAATTTCTAAACCGACCTTATCAAAATGTGTACCAGAAGTCTTAGGCCAAGCCGCAGCACATATTTAAAATTGTAGGGGCACTTCAACTGCCCTGGATTCTTAATAAATTTAAAGAAGGGCTCAATTACGGCCTTTCCGTGGGCAAGGCCATCTTTAATATAGTGGCATCCAGTTTCCCACTAATGAAATATTTAACCCACTGCGCGTTGGTGAAACCTAATCCGCAGGTTATGCGGCACAAAACTATAAGTTCAGAAACTATCTGATAGTTCTTAAGAAACAATTAAAATGATTGGTGGAACCGGGCATCAATCAGTTCGTGTAGGAGGATATAATAATATTATGCCTTCTTCGACATTCTTATTGTCTGAATTATTGTCTTTAAATTGATTTTACTGCAGCATTACATATTTTAAATAACTTGTTATAAATGAAGAACAGTTTATGTAACCAGGTTTATAGCCTATAGTGACAATAGTGCATTGGTATTTTTTGCCATAATAATGTATAGACCAGGGATATTCAACTGGCGGACCGCGGTCCGGATCCGGACCGCGACGCAATTTTGTCCGGACCGCGACAATATACAGGACAGTTTGAAATAGCATGATAAATTACTAATTCATGATTTTTTTTAGGAAAAAGTGCTACCAATTTCATCATTTACACACCTATTCAAATCTCCCACATCTCACCTAAGCTCGTGTGACCTTGAACCCCCCAAAAATTTCGCCTGCGGCGGGCTCGTTCCCTGCCCTTTACAGCGTGTTCACCTTGTGCTTACGAAATGGGCCCCCCTCCGAAATTCTTCTGCCTACGCCCCTGTACAGGACATCATGAAAGGGCGAAAATGTCTTAATATGCCCTGTCTTGATAGGTCCTTCTACCCTTGCTGCACATGTTTATATTTTCAAATATGAACCCTGTGGTACCAGATATAAAATCTATATACCCCCCCCCGGGGGGGGATATATGGTCCGGACCTTCAATGACCCAGGAAAGGTAAATACTGGACCTTGTCAGAAACTAGTTGAACACCCCTGGTATAGACTGTATAGAGTACCTCTACATGGTAGTCATTTTATAGTGTTCCAACTGAAATGCCCGTAATTGTTAGCATTTTTGGCACTAAGCTGCTTGTTTTGAAGGTATTACCTTCAGTGGTTATCAATGGTATCCCTATTAGCTGGTAATATTAGGTTGCATGGACTAATATTTTTAACGCCTGCAGGGAGTCTATACTGTGCAAAAGGGGGTTTTATTACTGTTGTTAGATGCCAATTGTTCCAATGGCATACTTCCAATCGGAATTTCATTGCAGTTCTGAGCTTGGATGGATGATTTAATTCTTCCTAATACTAGCTTGTAATAACACTTTCGTGATAAGCATTCAAAGTAATTAAAATAAGCAGCTTACGGAAATATATATGATAATTTAGCTGCTTATATGGTATTAAAATAGTTACATTAGTGTTTGTCATGGTTATTTAAAGTATTATCTGCTAATATTAGGCCTAATTAAATACTCCATGCAAGCTTAGGTTTGCAATGAATGTCCTATGAGAAATGGGACAATAGAGCATCTGGCATCAAAATAAATGAGTGAACAAATTTTTGCAAGCCAAACCCAGAAAGAATGGTGCTGATAATACTGTTGATAGCAAGTAAAAGTATCTATGGTAGATAACGGCTTAAAAAGTAGCTTAGTGCAAAAAATTGCTAACCATTAACGAAGTTTCAAGTGGACCATCTTGTATAATTATAGCCTACTGTACAAGTTTCTGGTAAAATTTGACTACTTCGCATCAGATCAACATTGCAAGTTCGGGGTCAAAAGAGTATGTTGAAATGATTGTAATGATTAATCACCACTTGAAAATGATAATATTACTACAGATCAAAGGAAGAGATTGGGGGGGGGGGGGGGGGGG
>KZ538000.1:62082-170413 GCA_000934665.2 Catajapyx aquilonaris
GAGAAGGGTGGGGGAGAGGAGGGCTGGCCCCGGCTGTACTGCAATGCCGGGTCCAACCCAGGGACGGGGGTGGGATATTCTCCCAAGCACCCCGTCCGACCAAGAAATGCGAGTCAGGTCCGAGGACCGCTCGAGGAAGAGAGTACCGTCGCTGGCGAACCAGCTGGGACCTCATACAACCCCATTAATTATTGTTTATTATTATTGTGTATTATTATTGTTTATATTTATATCAATATATAATTATCATATATATTATTGTCTGTATTCAGAATCACCTCCAGGGATGTAGTACTTATAGAGACTGGGAAACAATGCCCGTCTGCGGCAACATTATGTTTAACACAATATTGTGTTCAGACGATGAGTGCGAGCGCACAGTGACGCAGCCTCACGCCAGTCAGGCGCAATCAGGTATGTCGTGTGTGTATTGTTGATGACGTAAGCCAGTGTTGCCAACCTCAACAATGAGTACATGAGCTCTGATTCGTGAGTGGCATTGCCAGATGCGCCATAATGTCAGGTATCATTTACTAATAAGTTTAAATAATCTAAGTGTTTTGAGCCAACCTGTGGCTGCCAATATACACATTCATGGTTTGGGTTATGTATACAGATCGCGCGGTCAGTGGCGCCTATACACGACCCACGAACTTGGAACACCCTGTACAGAAGGCCGGAACAACCTGTCTGATTGCCTCGACAGCTGCCTCGGTGTTAAAATCAGATGGGCAACTTCCACCTTGAGGAAGTGAGGTGCATTCTTAAGAAACAGGGCGTAGTACGATAGTTCCTCTATTTTCAGGTGTGACCTAGCATCCTTCCTCCTATGGCACTTGATTTTCTTATTCACTATACTCAACTGAGCTAAAAAAAATGTACATATAAAAACTCCACCAAAACTCTGGTCTATTCGTTTATGAAGACTTTTCCTCGTCATATAGCGAGGATGGAATGTCATTGCGGGCACCATATTATGATGATATGCCTCGGAAATAAAATTTTGGCAGCACTATACACGCTGATAACGCTAAAATCAGATTGGCTCTGATTGCCTGAGTCCCACCAGACCATACAATCAACCAGCCAATGATAGCAGGAATGTAATCAATCCTGGCAGTCATTGGTCATTTGCCGGCCCCTATGATCCAAAAAGCGGAGCAATTTGAGCCTCCCGTATAACATCATATTAGCTCCAGGCCACATATATTTTGCTTCTTCATTGTGCCATGATGTGGTCTCTAAAATCGCTCTTTACACTTATTCAGAATGTTTCTCCAGATATACTAGTAGCTTATCTACGTACGTAGTTAGAGTATGATCACTTTTTTTTCTGTATTATACAGTACATATTAGTGGATGAAAAAGCAGGTTCAAGTTAAAATGGAAAAATGGTATGTGAATCACATTGTAAGCTAAATTACGCAATGCACGATACGTTGAGTATACATTTTTCTATAATTTGTATAGCCATCGATATTCTAGTGAACAATGTAGAATTCATGACGTCCAAATTTAGAAGCATCTCCCTTTAATGCAGTGGTTCTCAACCCACCTGGTTGGCACTGAGCTGATAAAAAATTCACGTGTTTAATGGAATTTTACTAGTGATTGGCAGCTTGCCCATAGGAATAAGGGATAAGTGACCAAAGAGGGCAGCGTGATCTTTCGCCCTGCCAAATGGGCCTCAGCCTAAAAAGTTGAAGAACCAGTTAGAGTCTTTCTGATACTTTGCCTTCAACTGAAAAAGTAAACCCCAGTTTACCCCAGTTTTTGATTCCTTTGAGTAGCCTACATAAATTAATACTTCCAGAGTGTTTACAAGTCATATTTGAGTAACACACACACATATTATTTGCACATGCAGTGTGTGTATATTAAATCGCTATTCTAATACCATTTTTCAACAAAGGCTTGGAAAATCGAGGCCACATTGCAGAGTAATTATTGGAATTCTAGCGAAATAATGAAGGTGCAGTACTTGTGTACTAATATATCCATATATAGAATGCTATGCAGTTCTTGTAACCTTCAAAGCAATTTTTTCCCCCAGAAGCACCATCAACAAAAATGCCGGACCTTGGATGCTCGCATTATCAAGTGTTATTACATTCAGAGCAGGGATTATGAGAAAATATTGCGGAATATTCCATGTGTGTTATTGCACACAACGGTGAAAGGTTTTTCAACCCTAACACACTTGTTATAAGAAAATCAATAAATAGTATTCTTCGAATGGAATAGACTGGAATAGAAATAGAATTGCCAGCTATAAAAGCTGATCCTGGCGGTATAAGTTTCTAGTGGGATGTGACATATGGAGGCCAAATATGTGGAATTATTCGTTACAATAATGGCGAGGTTACAATGGGGGACATTAACTGAAGATGATTGGCTAAGTGAAGATAAAAGAACGTGTTTTTCATGTAAAGAGGATGAAGTGATCGATGAGAACAGGTCAAAATGGATAGTATAGGGTCTTATTTAATTCAGAGAAGGGAGGAAATGTACGATTTAACAAATGGAATAAAAGATGTAGATATGAAAATCTTGGGGCAGTTGGTAGAAGAAAAATAATGTGAGGAATTACTATAGGAAAATTTGGGATAGAGAGAAAAACTGAAAGTGATTCGTGTATGGAGTTTGATTGGTAAAGCCTGTGTACGTAATGGTTTTTCGAACGTGGAATTGGGGTTAACTCCGAGTTGAGAAGGGTCGCAAGGTCGAGTTGAACCTGGAGTCAACCCTGTATAGGAAACCCGAGTTGACTCCCCAGCCGGATAACGGCGTCAAGAGTCGAGTGTTTCCAAGGATGGATCTGAGAGTCAGGGGCACCCCATACATGTGAAGGTGGACGATGCCGTTTTATCCCGGGAAAAGCGAGATACGGTTCAGGAGTCAAAATCGATTAATTTCGCGCTTAGTCTATTATTCGTTATGTTTACTGATCCAACTAGACCCTGGGTTCAACCCTAACACGCTCTCAACCCGGGGGTACTCAACCCCGCAATTTGTGCAGCCCTTGTGTATATATATAAAATATGGTACCAGCTCTCGACGAATGATCCGATATCCCTGTTGTTTGTGTTGATGGTAGCTAAGGATCTATTCCGTCATAATTATGGTATAGTGTTTGTTTTGGAAGAAATTATTTTCAAAATATGTTTACGGCCAAACGGTACTTACTTTTGAAATGAGGTACGGTACTGGTAGTAGATTCTATGATTTTGCGATAATAGCATGATTTGTGTAGGCTATGGCAAAAATGTCAAAAATGAAAAAAAAAAAAAATTGAACAGCGGAATATAATGTGTCTTACGAGTGTACGGTCGACGCAGAAATGGCACATGATAGCACATTATTTTCTCATGTCTACTACTTTACTAGAGGTAACCAGCCATGTAGTAACCTACTGGCACCATATGTCGAAAACTGGAAATATTTCCATATCTTTCTGTAAGGTATGATACAGCATCTCAAGAAACCAAGCAACAAAAGCAGGTCTCTCAGACGGATTCAATCTAAAAGTAACTCAACAAAGCAACGAAAAATCCGGAATGTAGTTTCCAAGGCGCCGATCGATTCCGGATATCCCTTTGCGTACCCTTTACCGAGACCAGTACTAGTAATGCGTTCAGCCGAGTTCTTTTCCCACCGCATGTTCTAGCAACAAGTGGCTCCAGGATCAGAGCACAAAAGGATAACATACTGTACACTGCACTCATAGCATTACAACGAAATTCCGTTAAGAATTACGCAATATTTTCAGAGTGGAAATACAATTTTATGCTATTTTTAGAAGCGATGTTGCCACAATAGTGCAGCCTACCAGTACTTCCACTTTAACTCCCAGAAAATGAAATCGAATTCAAAATGCAATTAGTGGATTTGGAATCTCTTTATATGATGTAGCCTACAGTATGATAATTATATGCTCAAACTTGAAATTGTAAAAGTAAAATTTTGTGATTCAAAAAGGTGTGCAAAACGAGTGATTTTAATGATTCTCAAATTTTGGCAATTATGTTTTTAGTTCATCTTCATATTAAGCATGAAATGTTTACTCAAGATATCCATAAAATTTCTAAAGTCTAATTGCAATTGTCACCAATTTTATGTTTCTGATAACCAGAAAAACCGCAAATGAAAATACACCAAATATTTTTAACTAGACACATTTCAGTTGGAACAACCTGTAGAGCACAGTAATATTAGAGATACCATGTGGTTAGTAAGTTAGCCCACATCCATAATTTTAAAAATCTGTACTTTTCCCAGTGACAACGTTTTGAGTGGAATTATACACACTTTGAAAAGCGGGCTTTCCAACTCCGTGACAAAATAATTGAAGGAGAGAGACAGAAGCGAGCGGAAAGTTGTGTCAACACGATCGTGAACTTATGAAACACTCTGTGTACTAAAGTTTACCATCCCTGTTTCCGCCCATCCTGCAACCAACTTCACTCCCACGGTTCCTCTTCACAAGTGTCTCTTCTTTTGTAACCCAGCCAACTTCATGCCACCAGCTACAATTTCAGCCTTGTGACACGCACTAAAGTGTGCGTGCTTGATGCTGAAGTTCGCACACCTTTAATATTACTCAATTTGCATTTTTGCTCCAGTACCTTCATATTGGCCTGGTACCCATCATGAGACACATCCCTACCCACGTTCCACCCACTTCACGTCATATGCCAGTAGGAATATCAACAGCAGACCTACCTGTAGGCTTATTTGGGACTCTGCGCATGAGACGTGCCAATTTTTTTTTGTTTTTTTGTTTTCCATCACCCTCTCCCTCCCTATCCCAGGCTCAAAGTCCCGACGTCGTGTCAACTATTTTTACACCTGTTAACCATATTATTTCGCGAATATTGACGTGTTTATTTACTTTCCGCCAATGTGCTGTTAGATGGTTAGTAAAAAGGCTAGGGGTGTGAGGTTTGCTAATTTTTCTGTCGCTTTAACACCGCTTACAGTGTCGGCCAAGTTCCTTTCGCATGACAGGGTGTGTTGCAACTTTTAGAGGTTGGGATGAGTCATTTTTCATTCGTGTTGGACAACACTACTGACGTTTTCAAAACAATGCAATGACCCCAGTTAGTTACAGGGTGTTTTAGTACTACTTTTTAGTTTGTCATATAGCAATACATACAATCGAATTATATAAAAATAGCAATGAATGAGGCGTCAATTATTTTTATATAAATGCAAAAAAATAAAAGTTTGCATTTTTCGAGCCAGTTCTCCCAAGTTCCACAGTAAATCCGGCAATTTGGATGGATTTTTGACCGAAGCGATGTAACTGTGCTGCATGCTACAATACCTCCGACCCCTTGTTAAGGGCCTCAAACTTCAGTGGACACCTTGTTATGATATTCTACATCAGCGCTTTACGAGTTGCCGGCTCGTGTATTACCTTTAGGATGCAATAATGCAAGGTAAAGGACCATCCTATGGGATAATTTATGGCAGAAATCGTAGGCGGTATCGACTGTAACGAGATGCTGTGACCTCCTTAGTAACTGTACAGTATCAGCTGAAGCAATATTGCAATAACTTGCATATTCAAGATGATTCAATTTTCTCCTCATTTTGTCATCTCATTTTCAGCACCAATAATATTGCCTGTACTTTATGATTCCAAAATAAAAACGCGTTAATTTATGGGCCATTTGAAATTAATGTCTTATACTGTCCATTGAAGCCAGAATTTGAATGATCACTTGTACAGAGCAACATTACAAATGACACCACCATATTAGATTCACTAAAAAATTCTTTTCGTGCAATCTGCAAGCTCGTTATAAGAACATAGTCGTACAGTACAGACTTGGGGATACCACAAGAAGTTGAATTCGATATCGCATTCCGAAATGGTTTTGTGAAAAATACATTTTTATTAACTCCTCACCAGGAAATCACTCTTTGAGGACTAATTTGTCGCGCACCACTTGTTAGGCTTGAAGCATGACTGATGGGCACAGTTCCTATGCCAAGAAAATTCCCATACGTCAGAAGTGAATTTTACACCTCTTTTACTAGTTTCAGATGTGTATGAGAATAATAATATATTCACGTTGTTAGCTCAACACATAGACATAATATCGCAACAGAATCATTTACACTGTCTACCTTGCTGTCTACACTATTCATAACGTGCCTGAAAGGCCAATAGCATATTTTTTGATGTAATCATCCTTTAGTACAATTACAGGTGCGCCATGTTTGCATAGAGGCACACACAGCTGAGGACAATTTTCAGAAAAATTGGGTCGAAAATAAGTCCGACTGTAATCTAGTCCATGACGCACAATTTTTTACCAGTTACAGTATTGAAATATATATATATATATATATATATATATATATATATATATATATATATATATATATATATATATATATATATATAAATTTGTAAAATTGATCCCATTAAGTCTTTTAAACTTCCAACGGTCATATCTCTAAATCTTTAACTTTGACAGATTTCAGCCATTCAACCGCATTTGACCCAATCTTCCAATAAATTTCATCCCTTTTTAATTCAACACTCACATATCTTCACCAAACATAACAATTACCCGATCCTACCTTCAAAACATTTATCATCACATCGTGCAGTACCAAAAAACAGTACCCACCTGTATCACGTGGATCCCCGTAGGAATCCATGCGGTCCTTCCCGTAGCCTGGCAAGATCGAGACTCAACTGCAAATCACCCCATGCACCCCTCACTACTCATGAGCACTGGCTTTTCGCAGGCCATTCAAACGGTCATGCGCTGAAGCGGCGGCAGATGGGACCCAACACCTGCCACTTCCAAAATATATCTCACACACACACACACACACTGGGTCGAAAAGCGCAAGTCTACAAGACTGTTGGATTTTTCTGTTCGGGCCGTAAAATAAATGTAATCGGTTCCGAAAAATTTCCTGTTCGTGACGCACGTGTCGAAATGAGCGGAAAGGGGGAGCTGCTGTTGTCGCCAAAGACGACGTCGAATAGAAAGCTAGGAGTTAAAACTGTAATGGGCCAGCACAATAGGTATTGTCATACGGAGAAACGAGACGCTTAACTAGCCATAAAAGACATTTATGCTTCTTGTGTTTGTTGGGAATGTGTTCGGAAATGAGGGGCAGCTATTGTGCCGGGCAATGGAGTTTCTAATTTTGCTTGATAAAATCTGAGTCAAAATTATTTTTTTTGCTTCGTCCGATGCTAATTTTAGGCCGTGATTCATGTGTAATTTTTCTCCAGGTACGTTATGACAGGTTACTATAGGGCAGAAAATGATAAAAATCATGATTGAACATTTCGAGCATATGGAATGTGCACACGGTGTTGCAATACAAGGGCAAGTTTTTTTTTGTAACCAAGGGAGTGTCCATGATTGGTCTAGCCGTAGAATGTAACTATTTTAAGTGGAGATCATTGCTAATAATAATATATTGTTGAAAAACTGAGTCAATTTTTCTACAGCATACATTATAAGAGAAAGTAGGCAGTTATACTATCCACTTAGGAAAAGTTTTCAAATTTCTTAAAATAGATTAGTATACACACGTCTTGGTAGACATTAAATGCCATTTATCAAGTAAGGATTTAAAACTGTTAACTACATTACTAAGGAATTCTGAAATGTATATTTTATATATTAGACATAAACCTAGGAAAAAATGAGCAGTGACTTGACGCTTCAGGACTGTAATTGGCATGCTAATTGACAGTGATTGGACACCAGTTTAATGACCATTTTAAAGGTGACGGTGTCCAAATTAGAAGATTACATTATTAGCATACACCCCATTATAGCTAAAACTATATTAGATCTTACTACTAAGACGGTGCATTAACTATTTAACTGAGGCAATAAACAATACTACTAACGCCATAAATAAATGCACATTACTGCAACTTAGCTGATGCCAAAATTAATTCTATTCCTAAAGTAGACACCATTAATATTCAAGTTCTCCTATTACAGTCGACTACAGCACATCAAGCACCGTTAGTACCTCAGATAAACAGCATATGACAGCTTTTCCTTACATAGTTCCCTTGTAAGTCAACATAATTATGAAAGGACTCTCTGAGTCAGTCCTGTGGCCTCGGCCGATAAACTCCTGATGCTAAAAGGGATCAAGTTATGTTAAAGAATAACTAAGTAGAAATGTTGCAGGTAATAACACTGTGTGCAAAAAATTGCGAATAATGACATAAAAGTGGCTGAAGGAATAAACCGACCATCACAAGAAATTGCATTTATGTTCTCTGCTTGTCACATGTAATGAAAAACAAATAACTTACCGGTATTACTCACGTAAATTTCTTACTGATCTCATCCACCTATAGAGAGTACCCATCGAAGTTTATAACTTGTAAAGAGTATTATTTTGCAGTCAGAGTGTGCAAATGATAAAACTACTTAATGCACCAAGCCTTTTATTTTAAAGCCTTTTAGGTTGTTTTACAGAACACAATTATTACGTGACAATGTAGTACTGTGCATACAGGATAAATTATGCTGCAACACATAAAATGCACGATGCATGGTATAGATATATTTTTCATGTACTAGTACGTACTACACTATTGGGGTGCGTTACTCACCGAGAGAGGCAATCCTTCTCAATATCATTCCTTCCCTTCTGTGGCCCTTTCATTAGACTGGACTTCCTTTGACTGGCATATCATTTACGATTCCTAATCACCTCTTCTATGACTTGGGAAACCCTTTCAAAGCCCCACGAGCTCAAAACTACGGCCAACATCACAGACCAGAACCACGGGGGCCACAGGGAGCTCGTATTAGTTATAGTCCATGTGTCTAATTTGTGTCTGGTTGTCTCACAGGACATTTTGTTGGCTGCTGATGATGGTACTGTCAACTGATCTAATAATATTGCATTATTATAATTAAAGGTTGTAGGCTAAGTCTATAATTATTCTTTTAAGGTTGAATAAAATAATCAAGGGTCCCACTGGGGCGAAGTGGTAAAAACCTGAGTATTTTTGTTTTAATTAAGCGCAATTTTGTCAACTAGTGGAATATTTTGTTCCTCTTTTTATTAGCATGCCCACAAGATTGTCAAAAAGTAGCTCAATTAAAACTACAGTACCGCAAGGGAGTAAGCTGCTACGTATCGTATGCAATAAATCCGTGTATAGTATTCCTGGCCGTGTTCCTAGCCATTACAAAAATATGGATACATGAGTATTATTCAAGTAAATCCAACGTGATTCATGCAAAATGCCACACTCTAAATGGGTTACATGGGAATCCACGGTTCAATTTCGAACAAAATCTTTTCCCATAAAAGGAATGTAGCCCTACTACTCTCTGGTAAATTTCAGCACTAAACACTCGGACAAAATATATTTAGGCAGTCATGGCCTACCGCACAAACACAAACGCGATTTTAGGGTGCAAAGAGTGTCATCGTCATACTTATGATTGAGAATATTATCGTATGCATGGCATGACAACTGCTCGTCTTCGCAGTTGTCATGCCAACGTCCTATATAACCTTTGCGTTGTAGTGTGGGAGTGGGACAGGACTGCCATACGAAGATGCGGTCAAAGCATATCATCTGGAGGGAGAGCAGAGGTCAATATAGACTCATTACATCAGTGCACTTGACATACAAACAAATCTCATAGATATTATCTAAAAAGAGGAGCGATAATATTTCATCTAAAAAGACATATTTCGTATATGTGTGATGGATATAATACGGTAGCTCAATGTTTGGTAAACCTTTTTTGGATTAATTAACGTATCCCCAGCATCCCCATTCTATGGCACAAAAAATTACTGGTGGAACAATATGCACGATCCATCAAAAATAATATATCAAAAGGCATAATAACAACCAAATTCACATTTACACCAAATTGAATCTATCTGAATTATGTCACACAATAATTCAAAATGATCCGAGATTAACGATAACATGTATTCATAATGTGATAGCAAGAGTCACATATAAATAACATTGATTGGTATTTACCCAATATTGATATATAATGAAATTTGTTTAATTTGCAACACACTACCATACTGTACCAGAGCCTGGTATCACTTCATGATCAGGACACTCTTAAATTGATCGTTGGCAGCTGCTTTGAACTCCAGAGCGAAGGCTACCAAACCGAATCCAAACCCCACTGCAAGCAACACATAGGCCCCATCCAGTTGCTTCAGATGCAAAGGTGTAGGTGCATTGGGCAGTACCAGCACTTCTACAGAAGAGATACGACGTCTGCCCTTTCTTCTTGCTTCCTCGTGTTTCTGACTATAACATCTATCCAACATTCCACTCTGCACCACATTTCGCAAAATACTGTCAAACGCTCTTCTGAATGGCGTCTTCTTCCGAATGACTATAGCAAGCGATTCCATATACGGCAACTTCTCCATGTGAAATAACATGTATCCGTACTGGTCCGTAAAGTTGACCAATATCTCTGCCTGCGCAGCTTCTAGAAACGTGATGCATGCGAAGCGTTCTTGCAGGGCACGCGTCAGGCATGTTGTTACATTGTCCTCCAGCTGCATTTCCTGGCCTACTAACTGATACTCTTCTCGAAGTGACTCGCTGAAGAGGCTCTGAAGAGGCCGTTTGTAGGGTGGGTAAGTACCGAATGGGTATGACAATCGGAGCAGGTCCTCGAAGCTAGCAGGTGGGGTGTCGATGATCGGTATGGTGAGGAAGGTGGTCAGTCTGCTTTTGTACCCACAGCAAATGACAATGCAGCAACAGAGCCATACGCTGAGGAATACTCGTGATGGGTCAGACATGGTCGGAATATTCACACTTTGCTCCATTACCATGGCTACGGGTATGGTGCCGCTCGATGCATATTTTGTTGTTGTAGGATCCTGAACACGTCTGGACTGGTTATAGCTATTTCTCAACAGCGTTCCTGCGTGATTGACGGTTACGTCTTGCTTGGATGATCTGACGGCTATTTTTATTGGTCGAGACTGGTCAGATTCATATTTGACTGAACCTGACTGAATTTGAGGTTTGAACACTACACCAGCATGGAGCGGTCTGGATTGAAATCGCTCAGTTTGGCAGGATTCAGACTTGACTATTCCTAACTGGACATGTCTGAACCGATTGAAAAATGGCGTAACATACTGACCGAATTCAGCTTTCTGCACAAGAAATCTGCTGTACACAGCAATAGAATGAAACGCAAATCCCAATACTATCAGGCATCCTATGAGCAGCAACCAGAGCGACCATGTGAATGGTCTTATGACCGCAGTCCAGGCAAATCGTCTCTCAGGTTTTGTCGTCACCAGAACCAAAACTTCCATCCCATAAGGTGTTGTAAACTCCACGTCGCGGTACCTCCGTTCAGATATCGATGCCGGTATCGCAAACTCGATGTCCCCAGCAAGAAGCTCACCAATCAGGCCGTCCCACGTGTTGTTCGTCTGCACTCCAAAGAAACCTGATCGTGGTATCCTCGTTTCCCAAGTGAAGTTTAGCTGCTGAGACATGATTCTGATGATTTCGATGTCACAGGTGACCTCGTAGTTTTCTATAGGTATCCACTCATACAGTGTCATATTCAGCGTGTTCGTCGACCCTATTGTCATCAGCCTTCGACGAAAATTGTAGTAAAAGTCCGGAAAAAGATCCTTACTATTGTTCACAAACCCTCGTCCGATTTCGTACGTGTTAATGTACAAAAAGCGACCGTACCCTTCGTTGCAGTGTGGACAGTGGGCTTCCAGCATCACTATGCGATCTGAAATCAGTCCGCGTGTAACACCGACCTTGAACTTAATCCCGAGCTTGCTGGCTATCTCCAAAAAATACCTGGTTGGTCCTTTTCGACACCAAAGCACGTAATAATCCGTATTTCGCCTGATTCGGAATCGAAACTCCAGCATACGATCCATAAGTGTTTCAAACGTATTTTTCTTACTGGTAACAAAATTCAGCATGCAATGGTTCGAATACCGGCTCACAAACACTGTCGGCCCATAGTGTTCTGGTTCGCTGTCATTTAGTCCATACACCAACACACTCGGCACTATATTGTACAAAATTTTAATAAACTCTGTAGCTTTCGATGGTAAAGAGATGTAGTCATGCGCAAGCATGACACTGCATTGTCTGTTCTCACCATACAATACAATGTCCTTGAATAGCTCATACACACCAAGATTCTTCTGAGTACTTGCAACAGCTACAAGGAGCACCAGCGGATAAAACTTACCCATTTCTGATTCTAAAATTGTGTGCCACACCATCTGAGGAACTCGGTTTAAATAGGTGGCGGAATAATTGGACGAGGAGCGGACATGTCGATATTCGCAACACTACATGAAACCTCCATCGATTTTTATTTAGGCTCTCATTGGCTCCTGTAATCACTATACACACTTCTCCAAACAACACTTGTCACTATGCAGGTTGTCGTGGCAACCGGTGGTTTAAAGATCGGGAGTAATGTCAAGAAATGGCGTCCACAGGGAGTGACTGGTATCCATGAATCAGATATAAAATCCAGGTAAGCCGGATGATCATGTGTCCTGTGCACATTGAACATTTCAGATAAATGGCTGAAAAAGAAGCTGCGGCGGCTGCGGCTGCCGATCCGCGTCTGGAGTTTATTGGGAGTTATGTGCAGCGAACTCTCCGGGTCAAACCGGATAAGTGGATCAAGCTCCTCACAATCGATGAATCCAAGAGGATCATCAACGACTTTTTGGATCAACCTTTTCCAGATAAGCTAATAATTAGCACCGTGAATGGGGGCCTGTTAGCAGCCAGTTCCACTTTTCCGATATCGCTGAGGCCCAAGGCGTCTTTCTTTGTGAAAAAGAAGCCTGGGATATTGAATAAGGAGGCGTTTAAAAACGTCTTGCTCTATGGAGATTTAGTTCCTCAACAGTTGGACCAGCTGGCCTCGGAAATCGAAGAGGTAAATAATTAAGCTGCATTCATATCAGATGTATTGTGTAGTTATTGTGGTGTAGTGAGTGCTCTTATTTAATGATTTGCTGTGTCGCGTAGGCAGTGTGGTTTACTCAACTGTATTTGCAGTTTATAATTTTTTTTACCATATGGACGTGGCATTGATGTTTTACTGTTGGACATTTAATGACTAATAATAATTCTACTAGTCAGGAGAAGGAAGTCGGAGACAAAAAGAATGATTAATAACGAACAATTTACATTTTATAACGCTATTGGTACTGCACATGACTATTACTTTACAAGTCAAGCTACAAACGCGGTAACCAAATGAGGTAATCCCTCTCGATCATGACCTATACAAATCACGTCAAGCAGAAAGTTGGCAATATGACAAGTATTGTACCGGTATTTGCCGAATAATTAATTAATATAATTATATATGCTACTAGTGCAGTGGGTCAGATTACACATATAAGATTACATCAGAGAAATGCGAAGTAAAACTAAAGAACACGTCAAGTCCATCTCAGGCAGTGGGCATCAAAGCAATTTCATTATTAGCTTAAATATTAATGTACTCTATCAT
This sequence comes from Catajapyx aquilonaris, assembly GCA_000934665.2. Lineage (NCBI taxonomy): Eukaryota > Metazoa > Arthropoda > Diplura > Dicellurata > Japygidae > Catajapyx > Catajapyx aquilonaris. The sequence goes on from KZ538000.1 coordinate 75,621, forward strand.
AAAAATTCTGCTTAGAAATTATTCCAGAATAATCTGGCTAAAATATTAATCAATGCAGTTTACTAAAGCCGCATGATATTAATATCATCTTCAGTAAAATGCAATGAATGCACAGTAATTAACAAAATGTAATTTAGCTTACAAAAGGTAAGTGCTTGCATGCATGCGTTGAACATTCCATAATATTTCCCTTTGCTCTATACAAAACCACAGTCTCTCTGTATGTATTCATCTGCCGCTTCAATCTCGCAAAACGGCGCTTTGATAGTTCTGTGCCTAAACATAGCTTGCGACCCAAATTATATAACAGTACGAGTAGTCTATATAAAAACACTATCGCAAACGGTTAAACCATTCTCGTAAATCAAAGCTCCGGAGTATATTCATTTAAATCTCTGCCGTTCTCCTTACCAATATTTTTTTAAATAGGCCCCTACTAGTAGTCTGAGAGTTCATTTTTGTACGGTACCGGTACGTAAAATTTTAATGAAAAAAATTAGATGATGATTAACATGGCTGATATTTCAGGTCTACATACCCTTGCTGTCATGTTCTCACACGAAGAAAGATTGGGAAAAAGTGATAAACGAGGACGTACGACGTCACATATACGAAATAAAGAATCTGATACACCAAGTTCGTGAACAGATGATAGGCAGGACATTGCTATGCCTTCCTTTCGGAGAAGAAAGGATCAATGACGCTCTAAGAGTGGCCTTAAAAAGGTAATTTAATATTTGTTGACCAATCTTGCATCTACACAGACTGTACCAGTCGTACTGTACAGTGCACTGAATGCCACCCCTAACGCTTTTCAGCGGAATATTCATGGATCACGATTTGAAAAACTCCATAGAAGGGGCGATCATCAAGTGGGTTCATCAGGTGAATGAAGTAATTACCCAGGATTCGGCTCAAGCTATAAGAGATGGCTTGAATCCCACGCCAATAACGGGTACACATTGCTCTCTACATCATTATAAATATGGCATGAACTACGGTAAATCAATAATGCATTTTCAGAAATCAATTTCTGGCAAGACCAATGCGACAATTTGAAGTATATGTATGATCAACTGCAAGATCCGCGTATGAAGAAGATCAGTGTAATCTTGGAAAAAACTGAAAACACTTACTACAAGTGCTTTCAGAAACTTTTGGGACAAGTGATTATTGGTAAGTAGCTTTCCGGACTTAGAGAAAGAGGTAAAATGCGGTCTCATGGTCTATTTCGTGTCTCGTAAAGACATTTGATGAATATTGCAACGCATTCCAGCGGCACAGAAAGGACCACGTCCACTAAACCTCTACTGCTATTGTACATAGTATTTGAAGGCTGGTTGGTTGGTTGGTTGGTTGATGTACCAAAGCAACTAAGGCTATCTGGCATTCGTGTGATGGGTTATTGGTAGTGGGAGGAAACGGGAGAACCCCGAGAAAACCCACGCAAACACGGGGAGAACCCATCGAAACGCTTCCACATAAGTGTCCTCCGTCCGACCCGGGGATCGAACTCGGGACCTTAGAGCTGGAAGGCTGTGGCGTTAACCACTACATCACAGCCCCTTGTAGTTGAAGGTGGATGTTGAGACAAAATTGTGAATTATAATTTATAATTTATAATTTATATTTTGTTACCCTGTGATAGGGCCAGGGGCCCTCTTAGGGGGGTGGAACACCACCATATTTCCATTCAATTTTCTATGATTTTTCTTCAGACACCGTGCAGGGATGAAATGATATAGGGTAGGGATGGGAGTTTCTGGGGAGGGGACACAGGTGCAGGTGTAATGTCGTAAACGTTGGGCCATGTGCAGTCCCCCAGGAGGTTAGGTTGCCAGACATCTCCAAGGTGCGGGTGAATTATGTTAGAAATGTTATGATTTTTAGCCATCAGTGATGAACATGCACGCTTGATGCATGGTTGTGTAAATTAAATCTGGGCACAACATGACACTGCTTATACATAGCAGGCTCGACATGCTCTCTTCGTTCCACTCACGTCTATACTCAACGTATACTGTAAGGTACGTTACTTACTTACTTGTATACTCTATAGGCCTGCGTTCCACAGCCCAAATGCCAACAAAAGAGAGGCTCTTACGTTCCTTCTGTTGCCAGTGCACAGTTGCGCATTAATAATACTGTAATGGAGCGTCTTCAAGTCATTAAAATAAATTCAAGAAAACTATCATCATGTCCTTATGAGACATAAAATAGTCCTGCGCTAAGTAGTTTTTCCACACTATGAGATTGAAAAAATATATATATTTTATACACAGCCCTAAAAGAAGCATCCGAAATTCTGCATTACTTGAAACCACTGAGAAAACACTTCGAGATCATTGAGACAGCCGAATTCACCGAAACGAAACCTCACTGGACATGCCTGATGCATCTGACCTGCATGGTGTGGGCCAATTCCTTTCACTTCTGCCAGTCATCTAGAATTACTGTATTTCTGCTGAAAATATGTAACCTGGTCATTGAAATGGTAAGTCCAAACCAGGATTTTGCTCTCCTGTGCCTTACTGATGTATTGATTTCAGTCCAAGAATTATATGGATCCGGCTACAATATTCAATCAGGAAGTGGAGGATTCTGAAGAGAAAATACTTATAGCTCTCAAAATTCTGCGATATTTCAGGTAGGCTATGCAGTGAATGATGTTTTGTTAACGTTTTCCAGACTGATCAGTTTTGCAATTCAGATTCGTTTACGAGGCCCACAAGCGTAAGCTACCGTCATATTTCAAACAGGAAAAGGATGTGCACCTCTGGTCCTTTCCAAATCATGTCGTTTTCCACCGATTCAAGTCATATATCAGACGTCTGCACGACCTGTTGGTTGGTATCCACTTTTTTCTTGTGCAATACATACCATCGTGATCGTGAGGAAAAGAAAGGCTCTTGCTAAACTTACAGATGAAATGACAACTTGACAATCTTATAGACAAAATGATCCGAAAGTCGCGGAGTCATTCGTTGAATACGTTAATTTCCGAGGTATTTTTTGTCAAGTGCATTGCATGGAATATGACAATTCCTGTCATGGCTAGTTTACTGCATGATCTACCACAGTTATCTAGGTCGGTGATCTGGAGTATAGGGTGACATTCAGATAAGGAAGTGGGTTGGAGTTGCCTTTAACAGAAATACAAGATCAAAGCTAGGCATGAAATTTTAATTATGGTAATTAAGAATACGCTGTTCGAGATTTGCGCATTATTCCTGGACAGTATTTCAAAGGAAATGCTGAAATGTATTGAACATTAAAAATTGGAAATGTCGTAGAAAAGTATATGCTACGGCCTGGGGATTCATCTTGCAAGGAGGATTAAATTTTACATCCACGAATATCATAGTCAAATAATATTCTCAAACTTTTCCAAAACTGTTTTCACAGATACACTGTACGAAGCAACAACACATCATTATTAATTTTTAATGTAGACTGTAGCCTTCTCTTCTTGACGGACTTTCTACAGCGACCTGAAATTAACTTTTAACTCGAAAAATTACGCACAAAATGGCTCTTATGTGTTGCTTTCAATTTTTCGCGAGCGAATGGAAGTCTCTTATTAGTTCATTATAGTAGCACGAGGAGGAAGATGAAGGCTTATCATTCTTCGAGCCCTTCCTGCAATAAAGATCCATTAGTATTAATAGCAGGGGAGAGATGGCGGAGGATGCTAGCATTCGTGAAATGCTTCTGACTCGTGGCGCCTCCAGATGGGACTCAATATAAACTTTCGAACCGCAATCTGTCGGAAACAACATACTATCAAAATAATGGAAAGCTATGACAAGAGCCCATGATTGATAAAGGGATTCCGGGGTGCAGTGCAACTGTCAAGAACTTCATTATTCACCATGCTTCAGAATTTAGTTTCATATTATATGCATATGCATCGATAAATTTTTTGGGGAACTGGCTAAACTTCCTTGCCTTAAAGTGGTAAGCTCTCCAACAAAGCAAACCAATATATTCCATCTCATATCGCCCAGGCCAATTGCATTTTTACCTGAGTACGCCGGAAGTTACACCACGCACCACGCATTTTATGCTCCACATATATCCTTGTTGCCATATCACGCATGGTTTATCCCATCAAATGATTATTGTTTCGTTCCAGAATTTCTTTCGCACCTCCAGCGAATTTTTGAAATTGGAAAAGGTGGAGCTGGGCGGCCTGGCCGGGAAACTGTTGTGCGGAAAACTGGTCACTATACACAAGGAATTTTGCGATTTTTTCAATCAGTTTTCCAACAATACTTACGACTGCTTCGAACCAGACGACTCCGGATTTCCGCACGATTACGCCACGTTCGTTACAAAAATCCGGGATTTTGACCTACGACTGGCGGCCATATTCAACCAGTCGTTTGATGACTGTGGAAATTTGGAGGCAGCATTGAAGGTACGAAGTGCAGCAATGCAGATGGGAGAAGGTCAAAGGCCAATGCCACTCCAGCTTACTTCTACAACAGTTTCGACGAGGTCCAAACAAAATATCGATTGTAGCTCCCACGGGAGGGGATATATATTGTGTGCTTTTCCACCCAACAATGCCATTGTTTTTCTTTCAGCTTATTGTCATGTTTAGCTCTCTGCTTGAGCGACCCCTGATACGAAAGAACACGGAGAAAAAGTTGCTGCTCGTAGTGGATCTGCTGGACAAAGAGATAGCGCTCTCATACGTACGTAGCTTTTTTTACGGGGGGGGGGGGGGNGGGGCATGTTAACAAAATGAAACAGCGGATAGCTGACAGTCAACTTTAGTAGAGAGGAAATAGATTTAACCTTGCAGTTTCGGACCTTGATTCACTATAGAGAAGTTAGGATTTCGGACGAAACAATGCACATAATTAATGTATTGAAACTAGAGGGCATAATACAGCAGTTGTACCGCAGTTCAGCTGGAGATAATTACAGTATTGTTTAGTTAACATATTACTAAATGAAATTATTACAAAAAAACTATATTTAACTGCCAGCTGTACGAATGAAACTTTGTGAATCTACTGCATGAAGTTCAAGTTCTATTCGAATTAAACCGCTTTCGGTATTTTTCCTCTCGATTTTTATTATCCATGTGTGTGATTGGCTATACCACTCATTTTCAATCAGTATAAAGTGGGGGTGATAAGCTATTGTCTGCAAAAAGGGACGCGCCAAAAGCACATTATTAGTACCAGGGGGCATCATTGTATTTCCAACCACATGCCACTTCAAGACCGGAATGCATCTTCAAAGACGTAACAGACATTAGATTTCGCTTAAAATTACAATGCAATATAGAGGCTGCAATACACTGTTCCATGCCCCTTTCTTAGTTCCTTTAAAAGATCGATTTCCTCACCCTATATGGTAAATAACCAGGTTTTTTTTTTCCTCTTGAGACGAAAGCTTAGATAGAGTGAGTGTATATGCTTCAATAATCAAGCATTATTTCAGAAAATGTACTCGTATCAAATGAAGCACATAAAAGAATACGGAGAGGCTGAGGTCCAAAGAAATATGCCTCCCTCATCTGGTGCCATGCAATGGGCGGACAACCTCCAGCGAAGAATGGACACCCCTCTCGAAATACTAATTTTGTTAGAAATGAAGTGAGTATTTCATGCAGTATCATTCTACTAGCTCTATAGAAAATGCTTAATGGTTTAGGCATTAATTATTACAGACAAAGAAACTATTACACTAAATAATTTAAATAATATTATAGCCTGCCTGAATATCATCAATCTTGTGCATGCTTTCTTATGATGCTTTATGCATCTTACATTGGAAGGAATAGGTGGCGTAATGCTGCTTTCCATTGATGAGTGAACCATAATGCAACAACTGGCATAGGTTGGATGGCCATTGTTGATGTCCAATAAAAATGTTTCCTAGAAGAAACAAAAGCCTGCATTCACTGATGTATTCTTACAATTTTGTGATCTACGAGGTACTATTGGAAGAGAAAACCTGTTACATTTGATTTTCCTACGCTGTTTGAATTCATGCCATGTTCTTTGGCCGAGTGAGCCTTCCCGATATCATCACTGACAATAATGAACCGTTGTTGCCACTCAGGGCCATGAGGGGAAAGAGGGCAGTTCCGGTGCTGAAAAAGTACTGGGACTTGGCCTGTAAGCTTCAGGATTTCAAGAACAAGACGTTCGAATCATGGTCGTCGAGTGTCGGGGACAAATGCAGGACGTTTCTCGAATACCGACTTGTTGCGAGAGGTTCGTCCAACCTGTTGTCAGCTAATTTTCATCCGGAGGTAACGTGCCCCACCAATTGTGGACTCGTTAAGAAAGAGAAGGCGGAGAAACTGAGCCCCTTTCCTTTTCTAGTTGATGACAGCATTAAGAGAAGTGAAATATATGAGAATTTTCGACCGATTTACGGTTCCCCAAGAAGGAATGGCCCTCTTTGCGCGGCAGGATACCTTGCGCAATTACACAAGGAACTTGGAACTGGCTGTCGAGTGGCAAGCTTACCTTCTACAGTTGCATGTTGAGGTTGTTTTTGAAAGCAATTCAGAGTAAATGAAGCAAGCCTAAGGACTTAGCTACATTCTAATTAGTATTAGTAGACTTAGAAGCAGTGAACAAATTATTAATGAGTAGTCTCAGTGTAAGAACATAACTGTAAATGGGTTTTTACCTCTATTGCTTCCGTTTGTTCCTTATTTTATTGACTAATTCAGTAACGTTATAATCCATGCCTTGTGCACACTGTTATGTAACTGCATAGTATAATTAATTAGTCAGTTTCATCGAGTAAGAGTATCTGCAGAGCGCAACAATTTTAACTTCATTATGGAATTATTACGCGAAGCTCTATTTATACAGTATATTAGCAGCTTTATTTTCCAACACTGCAGTATTGTCTAGTAATATTCCATTTCACGTGTTATCTACACCGCTACCCTGAATGCCTCACCTACTGCTTCAGACAGAAACTAACGCAAGTCTTCCTTTTCAGGTACAATAAAATCAGATCGTCTACTAACGAGGAAGAAGCTAATCTAATCTCTCAAGAAATGGAGGATATCGACAAGAGGTTGATTCCAGCAGAGCGAGAAGTGGACTGGAATCATGATGGTCCAGTGCACAATTTACGATTTTAATTGCAGATCTCCAGGCGAAAGACGAAAATCTAGTTGGCAAATTGCATGCGTTAGCACCCCCTCCAGTCACATCAGGGCCATCTCTATAGTACCGACTCTCAGAATTCACTTTGTAGAACTTTAAAAGCAGCACAATGAATCCACTCCTAAGGGAAGGTATTACAAAAGGAACTAACAAAAATTGTGTCTTTTTTTTGCAGATTTGTTGGAGTATGTGGAGGGTATCCGAAGCACATTGTTCGACTTGGGACAACGTGTTGAAAAGGCACAGCACAATGTTGCTTTAGTGATGAGGATAATGGATAAGTGGAGCTATCATCCTCTGTTTGAGAGGAAGGATTCTAAAAAAGAACACATGCTGTTCCTGGAAGACAAAGCAGATAGGCTTCAGAGAAGGTAATGGTCAGCGCTGAATCGTTTGTTACAGAAATGCTAGTCATCAAAATGAGGGGATGCATGGATTGGTTATGGAAGGAGCTTCCTTTTGTTGCGGTTGACTGCACCAAATCATGTTGGATCTGCGGTGTGTAACTAATGTACGTGGTTTCCCGAATAATACCAAACTCTAAAATATTTGAGAAAATATTTCAACTCCAAGTGTAAGCATTTTTTAATGATCTTCAGAAGATAGATCATAATAAGAACTAGCACTTTCCAAAAACTCAAGTAAATTGTAGTCCAATTTCGAAATCACTTTAAAAGGCAAGTGCAAAAAGGAGCACCTTGTACTGTACGAAAAAAGACTCTCCAATTCATCCACACACTACTCAAAGTAGTCTGCCTTTTAGAGGACACAATAGCTTCTTGAAATTGCTTGTGAGGGATGCAATTGCCCACTGAGAAAGCTCGAAAAATAACAAACATTCCTTGCATTCCTTCTCGACTCCTCTCTCGATCTGCAAGAGAGACTTGCTACGAATAGAGCAGGCGCACTTTATTCTGGCATGTTTCCATCCCCATTTCCTGAAATGGATTTTGTTACTAATGTTAGTCTCCTCCAATAAGAAGCTCAGATCAAACTTATGGCATTGAAAAACCCGAAATAACATTTCACACATTCAGGTACTCCGAAGTCAAAGCAGCAGGACAAAAGGTGGAAATGCTTATTCAGGAAAACATGGCTCACTTCAAGTCAGAAGGAACCGGATCTAACTGGGAAGCTTATGTGAACTACGTGGACGAATTGGTTTATGACGGGATTCTGCATAACGTAGGCTGCAGGTAACGTTCCCTTTAAAATTCCTTTTCTCTCCTTTCCTCCTGACAGGGTATTTAATCACCGTATCTGAACCAGGTGACCCGTAGACGTTGATATGCCTTACGGTCACGGGACTCATTTCACTTGACTCCCTTAATCCAAAATCACAAAGCCTCCCATTCTTCTTTCTGAGACTTTCCTTCCCACCGCGCCCATTTCCTCTCCTTTTCTCCAAATCTCTTCCTTCTTTCTTCTCAGCATTTTCTCTCTCCGGACCTCCCACGCCCCCCTTGTTTGGTTTGCTGATGAAGAGCTCCCAGCCTCTTGTCTCCTGCATACTACCACTTGACATTCTCCTCTTTTAGCCTTTGCCACGTCCAAATTCTAGCATCTTGCGATGAAAAGTGCAGAGAGCTTGGGCTGAAGTGTTAATCAGATCCACCCCCCACCATCTCGCCCATTTCCTTCAATATCGTAGATATTCATTGTGTCAAGAAATCATGAACAGTCAATTGTCATGCCTAATGAATGTGTTCCTGGCAGTACATCTAAAAGTATTCCTCTCTCACTCTCCATTTGTGTCTAGTACGAGAATAGTTGCATCATAGCAAATTATTGTAAACCTGCCGGTATCGCTTTTCTTCTCTTGGTTCAGCCTGGGTTACCTAATGGACAACACGGACGAGAATATCACTCCAGGGCCCTTGTTTGAGATCCAATTGCAACTGATTGAGCCGGAAATGATTTTCAAGCCCTCTTTGCTAGAGTCGGACGAGGACAGCTTTCAACGACTGATGGACAGCCTCCTGAATAGCATCTTCCAACAAGCAGCACTCGTTCCTAGGGTCAGCAAATTCAAAGCGGATCAAGATTACAAGGCGAGTGCAGACCCCTTCCCCCCTAACCAACCATTCCCATACTAATTAACCTAGTCCTTGATCTAGTTTGTGATCTAGCTCATGAGAAAGTTTGCCTACGAAAGGCGCATCAAAGTAGTTGGACATCATTAAAAATTCCTGGCCAGACTTATAGGCGGTGCTCAGTTGATTTCCATATTACTAGTGGCTAGCCTCATACACTCAATTTGCCTAAGCTCTCAAATGTTCCGGGGCTGTGGGATTTGCTGGGTATACGAGAAAGCGCAGCGTCGTGTGTCTATATTGACTTGTCGCTTCATTATGTTTGCTATCAAATGCAGGATGAGTTGGAAGTACGCTCTTGCAGATTGTTGCTAATTATCCTGCTTTGCAAAAACTGATTGAGGGAAAAAGTCACGGTCCATAACGCAACCCACAAATGGGCACATATGGTTGTCCCAGTTGAAAATGCAGTGGTACTACCTTTGAATGACAGGTCTTTCCGATACTGTTAGGTTGGTCATCTGGAGTCGAACTTTGAAGCTCATTAACCTGGTTGTGAAGCTGCCTGTTCATAGTACATAAATGGTTTGCTTTTGTTATGGGCCAATATGTAACAACAACCTCACTGAGACGTTAAAAAATGGTGGACACAACACCCTTTTCATGCTAAAGAAGGTGATGACACACGTCCACAAGGGGGTAATCACTCGACTGAAAAGTGTACACTGGAGTACCAAATTCAAGGAGTACCAAGGAGTAATAAAGAGTGAGGTACCTGATGAGTACCAGGGAGTACCACTCGCAGGTGTACACTGGAGTACCGAAGTTATTACCCTTTTGCACGTCCATCAACTAATGACTATTTTAAAATTTACGACTACTTATTTCATGACAAGTGGCATAGCATTTTAAATATTACGGGGCTGTAAAATATACACAAGCTGAAAACGGGCTAGGGAAATGCCGAAACATGTATATTCTCTTTCTACTGAGGCCAAATCCTAAAGGTTTTTGCTGACATTTCTGGGCTTGAGAGAATCAATACTAGGGAAAAATCACGACTTCTTTCCAAAAAGTGCGAGAAGTAGTTTTCTACCCGGACGCCTTCTAGTTATCACCATTCTTACACCGATGCAGAAGATATTCAGAAACTTTTTATAGCGCATACATCAAAACAACTGCATTTCCTACAGCACGGAGTCTAATGCGAAATACTCTCATTTATACATGAGAAGACGTGAAGTTCAGAACAACCAAAGTCGAATTTTGGTCAAAACTTAGGCATTAGACAAATATCCCTCGAAGGATACATTCAGTTGGCTTATACAGCAATTACAGACCCCCCAAAATTTTCTTTCACAATCGTCCCATTTTATTAAACGTTCATATCTCAATATCCAGTCAGTTCTTCATATGCAATTTTGTAACTCCCAATTTAGAGTCCGAGCATCTGCAAAGGACCACTACTTGATGAATTATGTGACAATTATTGAAGGGTGCAAAATCTCCCCGAAAAACATGACACAATCACACTTATCTCAAGATATACCCACGAGAACTCTCACCCTGAGTCTAGTCCTCCAGGACAATGACTCCAGGCGCACCCACTACAGACAACTCCTTCGATTATCTCCGAAAATCCAGTCGTGACATCCAAGCATGCATCTTAATACGTCGTCCCAAAGTAGAGGGGGAATCCCCGCAGTTCTGAATTGAATTTGCGGTCGAAACCTCGCAATCACGTGGTAAAGGGAATTTGTTACGCATTGAGCTTTATTTATGCCCGCTGGGATGAGCATTACCCTTAAAAGATTGGTGGGCTCTCACTGGAACGGTGTTTCCAACTACTTCCGAGCAACTTGGTTCACGTTTTACCCTCCCAAAAGAGAACAGGGTTGGGGTTAGGCATAGGGAAGGGGTAGGCAAAGCTTAGGGAGGCCCAACCATTACGTACCTTTGATTGCAAAATAAACTTGCCTGCTCCTGAATGGGGGTGGTGGGTTGGAGTAAAAGGAGGGTAAGGAAGGAGAGAGAGGGAGGGAGGGAGAGAGAGAGAGAGAGAGAGAGAGAGAGAGAGAGAGAGGAAGTAATTATTCCATTCGGCAAAAGGCGGATTCGGAGCCTCGAGCGGGTTACCCTCGTATCCGGGGACGATGGGCGAATTTCATTACGTGAGTCTGCGGGGAAAACTTTACTGGCGTTTTCGCCAACTTTTTATGACGCCCATTTTCGTAATGGACGAGCGATGGTTCGGGGTTTTGAGGGGGGATGGAGAAGGAGGAGAGTGGGGAGGGTGAAGACCTCAACCCCAAGTCAGACTCGTGGAACTTTTCAATATAAATTTCTATTGAGAGGGCTGTAAGGGGTGGGAATATTCCTGGGTAGGAAAGGTCAGTAGTTTGATTCAAAATCAGGCTAGGGAGTTTTATTTTATAGTGCTGCGATTTTTATAATCAGGTGGGAGACACATAAAAAGTGAAATTGCATTTTAAGTTCTGGATAACCTCCAGATGGGTGACTATATTATGGGGAAGGTTATATGAGTTTTCAAGCCCTAATATGCTTCTAGTGTTGGAACAAATTAAATCTCGCAACGGTGAAATATCAACAATAATTCTAAATTTTAGTGGCGACATAATTAAAAGGCAATAGCGTATCAACGTGTGGGTTAAAATTTGATAATAGGGCGTTGATGTGTTTGCATATTTATCTCCGCATAATATGTCAATTACATTGCATGCGGGATGACGACTGTATTTGTTGTTATCTGCACCGTGGAGCACAAAAGCTGACGTTATCAGACTCCGCGTCCGTGTCCAAGAATAATTACTGTATTTGCATACGGTGAAGCTGTTCTCATAGTGTCGGACTGTATACAACAGCGATTTTTTACTATTAGAGGGCGAAAATATGATACGGATTGACTGGCATATACTGATATTGGTGGTTGACATGGTGTACGTGAAATTCACAAAACGTCTGATGCAAGCCTGTTTTTCATGTCTGTACATACCATAAATTATTGTTCTTTCAATTGATTGTTTATTCCAGTGGGTTGCATCTCTTTAAACTTTTAAACATAGTGTTGAGGTATACAATCCGTAACTTTTTGCCTTCCCTACTACTAACTACAAGCGACCTTTTACAGAAATACGTGGAGTCCAACGATGAGATATCGTTTCTAGTAAAGGAAATTCAACGAAGAGTAGAACAAGTTTTAAAACAGGTACTACACTTTTCGTTGCAGTCGGTTATAGGACAATTCATTGCGACTAAATGATGGCAATTACGTGTTCTACAGGCGTGTGATCACATTACTAAGTACGACAATTTTGCGTACTTGTGGGAAGAAGATCGCCAAGAATTTCTGAAACAGTTTTTGAAATATGGTCGAGCGCTGACACCAGACGAAGAGCTGACTCTTCAGCTTGAAGGTGAAATCCCGGAGTCTCCTCCCACGCTCGACAAATTCAAGGAAGAGGCAAGAAATAGGTAAAATGTGTTACTGGTCAGGCTGTAACTTTGCAATTATTTCAGATCGACAGTTTCGAATCTGTGTATCAAATGGTGCTCCAGATAGAACCACTGGTGGTGTGCAAGAAGTGGTTCCGACTAGATATGAGGCCGTTCAAGCAGTCGCTTTTGAACACAGTCAAACGATGGAGCTTCATGTTCAAGCAATACTTAATGAATAACGTGACCAACAGGTAATATTAAGATAGTTTTTTTTAAATCCAATATGTTAAAGAAATTCCAGGCCCTATGTCCAAGACCAATGCAAAGCGACATGCAACGCCAGGCATTATGCAGGAAGTTTATTTGCCCAAGTTGACGTTCCAGACAGGGGGAAGGGGGGAGACAGTCCATTTCCAACGTTTATGCGCAAATCGCGCATGCGCAAGAAATTCGCAAAAAAAAGGTAAATGGGGTCCCAATACAAACAACTCTCTGCCACCTCCCCTCTGCGGGCTGTTGACTTGGGCAGAGAAATGTTTGTTAACTTCGCTTCACTCTGTTTAAACGAGCATTTAGCCCAGTAAATGTCTCTTGCTGGCGGAACTGTCAACCACTTTTGATTGCGAATCCTCCTTGTAATATATTATCTAAATTGTTTAAGGCGACGTTTATTGCGTCAAACTTCGTCAAACTGGGACTCATTGAATCCGAATGCTCGAATGCGGTATCCTAATTACTTAAATTAAGATTATCGCACTATTCTCGCCTCCATAAATTGGAGCCGACTGTTTATAATGCCATCTATTACACAAAGCAGTATACGGGCTGCCTTTGTTATAATGGCTCGTTATGAAAGTGGAAGATAAGTAATTGTGACCAGAAACTTCGGGATCTTCGTTACAAAACAAATTCTGAGCTGCGCTGCGGCACAACTATTAGCTTTGATTGTTACAGTGTAGTGACCGACAGTATAACCGGGTGTGTCTCTATGCTAATTAGAGCCATTTGTGACATCACTGGGCAGTAAAATTGCAGTAAGGCATAAAGACACATTAGTCGCTTGAACGGTTCCGTTTATTGAATGTGTTACGACCTGCCCGCCTGGTGGCCCAAGAGCTTACAGGAAAGAATCGCTCTAGTGTTACCGAAATCAATTGGACAACCCAATCCACTAAATTCTAGTCCAGCGAAGATCTAACTCTGCCACTGCAAGCTAATAAGATTATGCAATATCCCTTGTCATAGGAAATAATTGCAGTACTTGATGGGACAAAAAATTACATTTCTGACCATTATTGCATAATTATCATGTGGACTTGTGCAGATTTTAAAAACACTTTTTAAAAGACTTTCAAAACTTTTGCAGCTTGGAAAATTTGGAATCATTTTTGAAAGAAACGGACGCCGGCCTGCAACAACCCGTAAAAGAAGGTGATTACGAAAAGCTGGTGGCCATCATGTCTTACTTAGGCCAGGTCAAAGAACGCTCCCAAACAACTGACAACATGTTTGAACCTCTCAAACAGACCATAGAACTCCTGGCCACTTACAACCAAGAACTGCCCGAATCTGCTCACCTGCAACTACAGGTGCTTCCATAATCAAAACTTTATTAGCTCACTTTTAGTGTTTGTGGTTCATTTACTCAGGAACTGCCAGACGGATGGGCCAGCACAAAGAAATTAGCCATGATAGTGAAGCAGCAGGTGGCTCCCTTGCAAGCAGCGGAATGCAATATAATTCGGCGAAAGATAATCGCATTTGATGTGAGGCAGCAAGCAATGAGAGAGGAGTTCAAGACGTGTACAGCCTTCTCTATGTAAGTCAAACCCATTTTTTGAAAAACTGCAAATATACTCAGCCTGGTCTGTGAAAGTCAACCTTACCATTTTCGAACAGCATAGAGAACTCTACTAACCAAGAGTCAATAGCAATGGACATTATCTACCCCTTTGTCAGAGTTGACTTTTTGTCTGAATTGTTATCCAAGAATTGATTGAAAATCTGCATCCAACTAGATTCGACTGTCCGCTGCCTTACACTCATATCGACCATCAGGACAACCAGCTTTTGGAGCTGGAGAACGATCTTCGTGATTTACACGAATCTGCTGTCCTATTTGAAGTTTTGGTGCCTGAATTCAAAGCACTCATCCAATGCAGGAAGGAACTCAAGCTTCTCAAGGTATGGTTTACTATTTTTCATAGCTATATTTATCTGATTTATAGATTTTAATTTAATTAATAGAACTGGCTAAATGATTACAGATCCTGCTGTACAAAATATTCCACTTTCTGTTGCATTACACAATAGCATTTATAGTGGCGCATGCAAAGAGGTATTTGCAATGGAATTTTATTTTGACTTCCTTTATACCCCTACTACTAGAAAATCTAATCTGAGGACCCCATACCATACTCTTTAAAAACAAGGTTGGCCCTGCTGCTTTCAGTAAACTCGTGCCTTCTACCCCTTTATGACGTCATGCCGGCTATTGTCATAGATAGAGGCTTAATACTATGACCTGCGATAAAAAGAAACTGCCTCCTAATTTTCACCTGATGTGGTATACTGTATAAAAAGAGGAAAAGTCCTATACCTGGAGCGATTGTTCGCAACGCATATTTGCACTTGCTGAACTGAAACGTGTGTCAGTCAACCCCGTCAAATCTATCAACCATCAAAATGATTCTGTCATTTGGAGAGGCCAAGATTTACCGATCAATGCTATACAGGGTGTTCATGAACAACACCGACAAACCTACACCACTCCCTACCTAGACACCAGAGGTTCACGTTATGTAGAGGAGTGATTGTGCCTGGGCCGCCTCATTACCGCGCAAATTGCCTTCAAGCAGGTAGTATAAAATATCCTGGAAGTTAGGCCACCCAACGAACTCTACCACAGTCAGAAGGCTCTGGGAGGTCTGGGGGGCGGACTTTGTTGGTTTCTTGCCCACAGGTGGGAAGGCCTCTGCGGCTAGTTATACCTGCAAATTCTATTTAAAAGTCAGAAGGAGCGATAAGGCAAAAATCGCTGAAGAGCAGGTGGGTCAATATCTCAGTAAGGAGGCGGTCTAGATATAATGACTCCTCTACATAAAGTGATCCTCTGGTGCCTAGGTAGGGGGTGGTATAGGTTTGTCGGTATTGTTCATGAACGCCCTGTAGAAGTATAGATCATCTGAATATACACTGTACTCCCGATTTTCCGGACTAATGAGTGCATGGGTGTCGCCGGATGATCGAAGAACACGAGTATTCGGAAAAAATGGTCCTAGAAACCGTAAAAATGGAGCTATTCATACGTTTTCAATGTACTATCGGGTTCAAATATTTTTGGCCACTTTATCCTGGTCTTGAAGCAAACCTTCACACACACAGGTGCGCATTCCTATCCTTGTAAGGTTTTTCCAAAATTTTAAATTTAAAACTAACCTAACCTAACCTAACCTACAAGGAAACACGAAATTATGGTGAAATATATTTTTACTGTCTTTATGAGGTTTTGTTTCGATTTTACCCTATCCTTGTGAGGGGTGTGTTCACTATCAGGTACAGGAAAACTACCTCGTAATGACAAAATTCCTCACAAGGATAGCAAGACGCGTCCACCCACCCACACACATTCCTGCGCCTCATAGGCTGTGGGGGCAAGAAGAACACACATTTTCGAAGCGAGTGTAAACTGATCTAACCTAACCCAACCATACCTAACCTAACCTACCCTACCCTAACCTAACCTACCCAAACCTAACCTAACCTACCGTAACCTAACCTACCCTACCCTACCTCTCCTAGGCTGAGAAAAATGGACTTTTGTAAAACCCTACATAACGGAATTGTGGGGATATGTCCCCACTGAAGCAGTATCCCACCAGGCGTTTTTGCTGTGAGGACGCGAAATGTCCCCACAATTTGGAGCAGGTCCCCAGAGCTACAGTCAAAACACCAACCTTGGTCCCCAGACCCTATGCAAGACCTGAACACACACACACACCTCCTTAACGTGGGGCCTGTGCGAAGGGTAGCTTCAAGACCAGGATAATGTGGCCAAAAGTATTTGAACCCGATAGTACTACTGTACAGAGTGTATGCTGCTTGGTTTAATCAAAAAACGCGTACAGTAATAAAACGTACCATATAGATTTTTACTTCGTCTTCTAGAAAAAGTGTTATATTTCTTCGTTGGCAAGACATATTGACAGTAGGTCACATTTTCGTCCTATACTGCTATAGTTACTGCTAACTCAATTTGCACTCGTACTGTTAAGTTAGCAGTATCTAGAAGTGGGACGAAAATTCGATCAATTTTTTCGGACTTTCATTAAAAATCGGTGCACGGATAATCGTCCGCACCGGATAATCGGGAGTACAGTGTAAGTTTGCCCCATTAGGCGCAGGTCAAATTAATTTTATTGCAGACTTTATTACCATTTCCTGCCCTTCGAAATCTATGATCAATGGTTGCACAACATAATAGCGATGATAATTCTGTTGGCATGGCAATAACAGGTTCTTCCTGGTTTGTTTCTCGTAGTTGGCGATACTAACTTTATTGCCAAAGAGTCATGCTGATGATTTACATTGTTTTAAAATACTACAGTATACATGGAAAAGGGAGTTAGGAAAGGCGGGGAGGCAAAGTTTTTTTCCCCTTATTGCGCCATGAACTGTACTATGAAAGAGGTTTTGTGATTCGCCGACTCAGATCAATGAAGAACTTTAAAGATTCCAGGGAGCATGCAGTCTTCTTACGGGAGGTACTTCCCACTGCATTAAAGCAGAAATTTCTTTGGTTCATCTCTTGAGTGTATGCCGACATAGGCCTACTACAGTTTCATTACCTAGATGTCACCATTTATAATGAATCAGAAGTAGTGTATTCATTTTGAAAATTACTTTCTCCATTATCCCACAGCAATTATGGGACTACATTACACTAGTGAAAACATCAGCCGAAGATTGGAAAACCAGTCCCTGGAAAGAAGTGGACGTTGAAACTATCGATATGGAATGCAAGAGATTTTCTAAAGATATCCGAGGTACTCATTGCTTGTAGACAGTGTAGATAAAAGGCAATGATACAACTACTAACACAACTACCCTAATTTCAGCCTTGGACAAAGAAATGCGGAACTGGGATAATTACCTGAACCTGGAAGGCACAGTGAAGAATCTGCTAACTTCCATGAGAGCCGTTGGGGAATTACAAAACCCCTCATTACGTGAACGCCACTGGGAACAACTCATGCTGGCCACTAACGTAAGTGTCATTAAATAGCCCTCTCGCACCCTACAGTGCACTTCCATCAAGTGACTTTTTTAAAGCCACCATAATTTTCACTGATTTATGTCCTGTGGGGATAACGACTGTGTAGTTCAGTTACTGGTACAAATTTTAACCGTTTTACAAGCAGCAAAGTGGTAATTTTCGGAAAGATACCTTCGTAAGTATTGAGCAAGTTGTCGAAAAATTTCGCCAGGCGATGATGACAGGCCCTTGGCAAAACAAACCATATGCAGAGCATGTCTTATCTTTCTATTCTCCTTCTCATCCATATTCCATGTGCATGTTTCATGCAAGGACATCCTCTGTGGTTTGACATATGACATGCCCACAAAGTGATCTGTGCATATTTTATACACGAAAATTGTGAAATTATTATGTTACGCCAATGTGTTAGTGAAAATCTGTGTCACACTCACCTGTCAAAATGTTGCACAAAGCTACACTCAAAGTGTCACCATATCTTCCACTTTACTATATTTATACTCATCTATATTTGGCATGCCGTTCAGCTAACAATATTGTAATAACCACTAACTCTTTGGCATGAACAAGTATCATTTTTCACTATAGCACTTTATGTATGATTATTTATTCGTGATGTGTTTATTCATATCATACATTCAGTAATGTTTATTATAAAACATATGTGCATTTACGACACACAATGACCTCTCTATTGGGTACTATTCATTACTATATTATTCCTGCGTCAATAGCTAGGCAGAATGAGATTTGCCTAATTACTTCTCATTCAGGCATTTTGTACTCTCCCCAGAAACGATGGCAATCAGGGTAATTCGGATAGTAATTTAAAATAAAAGCGTCAAATTAGCAGGATTAGCTGTTGTGCTAAATAGGTACTGCGGCATGTAATCGCCTTAAACAGTTCAATTACAAAAAAAAAAACCGGGTCGTGCCAATGAATATGCAAGTACTTTGTACTATACTATAAATACAACCGCTTATTGTTTCGCATATGAAAACAGAATGTACCCCTAAATTGGACCAAATAAAGCTGCAAAGAATGTCACAAAATTGGCTTGCATGAAAAAACAAATTTCAGCACAAAAAAAAACCGTGGCAACATTTGACTGACAACTGGAATTGGGTGTCGTAAAGAAAATGACTCACGCTCGACACGTCCGGAGGTTGACATGTTATTGACGGTGCAGGTCAAATTCGTGATGGACCAAAAAACTACGCTGGCCGATCTTTTGGATCTGAACCTGCACAAGTATGAGGACGAGGTCAAGAATATAGTGGACAAAGCGGTCAAAGAAACATCCATGGAAAAAACCCTGGCGGAATTAGAGGTCACCTGGGCGGAGATGGAATTTGAGCATGAGACTCATTCTCGCACATGTTGTACACTGTTACGAGCCAGCGAAGAATTAATAGAAACACTGGAAGATAATCAGTCTCAGCTACAAAATCTGATGACATCAAAGTTCATCGACTTCTTTTACGAAGCGGTGTCTGGATGGCAGCAGAGGTTATCTAATGCTGATCAGGTTATTAACATTTGGTTTGAGGTGCAACGCACGTGGTGTCACCTAGAGTCTATATTTATAGGCTCTGAAGACATCCGAAAGCAGCTGCCCAGTGAATCTAATTTGTTTGAAGGCATTGACACCGACTTCAAGGTAAGTTATATTTACTAGTTGCTTAAAATTCAGCACTTAGAAGCCTGTCTGAATTATGGAGTCGATGTTTGCACATCTCTTAGGCACATTATTACAATCTTATGCATTGAAGCTCTACTCCTATAATGTGGCCTACAATCAGGTTGAAAACAAGGAGGCTTTGTATAGCAAAAAGGCCATGAAGTTGGTTGAACCAGCACGAGTCAAAGTGATTATTTTTGTACTTCACTACTTAAAATAATCACATTTTACTGAGTAAACATATAACAAATTATGTAATTTTTATGCCAGTATACCAGTATACTCACAGTCAGTAAGAAAAAATGCTTCGAAAATTCTAAACCTATAGTGGCAACTCGCAGAAAGTTTGCGGTTGGCATGAATCTCATTATAATGCTAAGTTGATAAGTTAGAAGCTGTAATAGGTTCACTTGTTACATAATCAACAAGGTTAATGCTGCTTGCATAGTATGCCTGTACCTCTTTTAACTTTCCCAATGTCTTCCCTAGGGACTGATTTCAAATGCCCAACTAATGAGCTTACTCATGTGCAATACACTTTTTTCACAATCTGAATAACTGGAGATTCTCATATAAGATCCTAGAAACAGTACAAAATTGAGCTGATAGTGTGGTACTACGTGTGTAATATTCATAATAATAAAAAACAACAAAACGAATAGTTTGACTCTTGTATTAGCATTCTCCATAAAACACGAGTTTATTTGGCTAATGAATGAGGACATTAATTCGATTAAGGTGGCTCCGCAAAGTGGTTTTTAAAATGCTGGAAAGGATTTGTGTCAGCTTTGGCCTCAGGGGTTGCACCTCCGGCCCCTAGGAGAGCCAGCTTTAATTCTCATTGATTAGTGCCGCAGATTACCCAAGCCAGGCAGCACATATAATGGTAATGAAGTTAGTCTAAGGCCATTATTTTACTTGCTTCCATATCTCACCTCATCCAAGCTCCTGATGGAAGAGATGGCCAAAGTTCCGAACGTAGTTCAAGCCACCAACCGCCCACAACTCTTCGGAAAACTGGAATACATTCAGAAACGGTTGACAGTTTGTGAAAAAGCGTTGGCGGAATACCTCGAGACTAAAAGGCTAGAGTTTCCTCGATTCTATTTCGTATCCTCCGCCGATTTGCTCGACATACTCTCTAATGGAAATCAGCCAGAATTGATTGCCAGGTACGGAACAATATCCTATATATTATACGAGTATTTCCCCCCACATTTTTCTTCTCATTATTTGGATGTTGTGTAATGAACCCTTCAGGTCTGTGTATCCCTTTGTCTCGTATGCTCTTACGTACAAAGTAAAGTCCTTTGTGAGAACCCGCTGCAAACTTGAAATAAGACCGCTATAATTGGTTCGCAAGGAAAACTCCATAATTTGAAAATCTCCTTCCAGGCACTTGACGAAGCTATTCGATTCCATGGCCAAGTTGAAATTCCGGCCGAATTCCAAGATGGCCTTCATGATGACTGCCAAAGACGGAGAGAACGTCGACTTCAAAGAAGACTGCAACTGCACGGGACCTGTGAGTGGCCTTGACATTTCCGAGAGGAAATAGACCGCCTGTTTCTGCAAATAAACTGCTCTGCATCTGCTCTGCAAACACATCCCAATTAGGCTGAAATGTCCTAGTGTGGTCTGGAACTGGAGTTGGGTCTAGCTATATGGCTATATATCCTGCATACAAAAAATACAAGCTGAGTGAACGAATTTCATATACCACATGAAGTCGCTGCTCATCTTCCATGACCAACTCCCCAGTAATTGAAACCGTATTTCGATTAAAACGCTTCGCGTATCAAAAGCTCCGTTGGAAAATTTTGGATGGCGCCCCCCTTTTAGTGGCTTAATCACGCTAAAGCTGGTTATAACATAGTGACCTCATTTACGAGTTGCCACTAAAAGGTGGGAGCAAGTGTCTCCACCGGCACTTCCCAGATGGGGGGGGGAGTTTCGTATTGAAACAATCTGCATGGCAAGTCATTCCCTGAAGCCAGGGTACTTTGGGGAATATCACAGTGTACAGTGGGTTAGACAGGAAGGTGACTGTTGGGGTTTGCCCAGGGGATTTGATGAGATGGCTGATCCATATTACCTCTTTCCACAGGATGGAATACAGGGGAGTGGCCCCAGAGGCTTTTCAAATATGGTCCAAATTGCGTATTAGCATTGGATAATTTCTAGGATCTGTCGGATTAGAACCCTATATTCACACACATATTGAAAATCATCATATAGGGATGAGATAGTATGATGAGGGTGCTCCCTAAAAATAGACTGTAATTAAGCTTCTTCCATGACACCCTTGTTACCGTTTTAATAAACTCTTTGTACGCCTGCTGATCGTACAGTGTTAATAATGATAGTGATATGATGACAATCATCCTAGAAATCCTCATTAAAAGAGGTCACTGCAGAATTTCTGTGCAGTCTATTTCTTGGCATGCCGTAAATAATGCCTTACAACTTACAGGTTAATATTTAGCAGTTGCGACAGTGAAACAAACTTTATAAATTGAACAGTTTCGCAGCCCGACTGGGTCATATTCCAAATCGGTATGGATAAAAATATGTTGAATTGTTTTATCAACAGCTTAGCTGTCAATCAATAAGAGATGAACCGAAGTTATATGAAAGTTTTTGTGCTATATATGAATAAAAATTAATAATCATTGGTTGCCCGTGGACTCTTACGGAATCTACGTTTTAATTCCCAACTTTATTACATCGACTACACGATGTCGAATTTTGACTGTGAAACGGGTGAATCCCGAGAAAACCCACATGATCACGGACAGAACCCATCAAACCTCTTTACACTTTAGAAAATATGGTGCTTACGTATACCCGGGGATCGAACTAGGGACTTGTAGTTTTTGTACTTCGTTAAATTATTACACTATCCTGCAAAATTAAATAAGTTTCTGCCGCACGGGATTTGATGGGTGACCTAATCAGATACTGCTTCCAAATGGCCTGCAATTTGTTTTAAAATGGGCTCTCATTTCACTCGCTTCTTTGCAGGTTGAAGTGTGGCTAAATCGACTACAAATGATGATGAAAGAAACCATCAGAAAGTGCTTCGGAGAAGCTGTGATGTCATACGAGGGTAAACCTCGTGAAGCCTGGCTTTTTGACTATCCTGCCCAGGTGTCTCTCTGCGGCACACAAATATGGTGGACAACGGAAGTCAACGCTGCATTTGCCCGCCTAGAGGAAGGAGTTGAAAACGCAATGAAAGATTACCAGAAGAAACAGGTTAAGTTGGTTTCCATATCTCTTCTGTCAGTTTTGGCCCTGGTATGGCCTGCTGTTACAATCTATTTGAATGAAAATGGTGTAAATGGATATAGCTTACTGTACGAGCTGGCTCGGTCTTAGAAGCTAATATCTTGCGATCGCAGATAGCTCAACTCAACGCGCTCATTTCTCTCCTGATCGGGGAGCTCACAAGCCAAGAACGCCAAAAAATCATGACCATTTGCACCATTGATGTGCACTCGAGGGATGTAGTGACCAAACTGATTCAGCAAAAGGTGGACAGTGCTAGCTCCTTCCAGTGGCAGTCGCAGCTACGTCACAGGTATGACTAATTATGCATGTTTCCATTGTGGCTGTGATTCGCTGCAGCCTATTCCGGCCAAGATGACAGAAATGCCTTCAAATATTTACAGCTGTTTGTCAGCAAAGGCACGTAATGGATTGCTGCCCAACTATTGGCATGCACAGAGGCCAATTAACGCCAATATTTGTTCCCATTTGTGCACGCTGCCATATTAGTGCGATGTCATGCCAATTAATTAACCGCCAATTTTTCATCGTGTATTGTTCGCATCGGAACTATTTACATTGTTGCACGAGTAACAATTCCCCTGCCTGCTGTGTCTAGGTTCATTACGGTATCCGAGTACACGCGTTGTTGATAAAATAAGTGAAGTGAATGGGAGATGCAGGCTTGCAAAACATTTTGTGCGCAGGCCCGGAAGTGATCCAGTTATTTCAGAAACGCTCCGTGGAATCGCATCCACCGCACAAATCTCGCATTCGCTTTTGATATGCATAGCCGGTAAAGTTTGAGCCACCGGCACTGAATTTCAAACTCGCAAAATGTAATACTTGCCCCCTCCCCCCCAATCCCAAAAAATCCCTCCTCTGCCAAAAATTTCCAGATGGGACGACACCTACAAGGACTGTTTCGCCAACATCTGCGACGCTCAGTTCCAATATTCTCACGAATATTTGGGCAACACTCCTCGTCTCGTCATAACTCCTCTTACCGACAGATGCTACATCACTCTTACTCAGGTATATGTATAAAAAAAACTTAAGCTCACATGACCTCATGTCAGAGGTCAATCCTTGCTTGATATTCTTTTGGGGCGGATAGAAACAGATCTCAAGGGACTATTTTATTCCTCGCTCACAATATATAGTCGCTTTTGTAATCATTGACTCTAGACTTTTCCTTTGACCTGAGTAAAAGTCTGGGAAAAAAGGCCAACGTGAGGTGAGAGAACGATTGTTTCAACCACCCCCTCAGTCAATTTCGATTCTCTCCTCCCTACCCCGCCTTACCCCACCCAACCTGGTATAGTCTTTGCACTTGGTCATGGGCGGAGCTCCAGCGGGACCTGCAGGAACAGGAAAGACTGAGACCACAAAGGATTTAGGACGAGCTCTAGGAATAATGGTCTATGTCTTCAACTGCTCAGAGCAAATGGATTATCGGGTGAGGGTGTAAGCAACGTGGGAGTCTTTCCCAGCAAAAAAAAATCGTTGCTTTTTTGTCTAGATCTCTCTCTTTTTTATAGTCGTGTGGCAATATCTACAAAGGACTAGCGCAGACTGGCGCGTGGGGATGCTTCGATGAATTTAACCGGATTTCGGTGGAGGTGCTTTCAGTCGTGGCTGTGCAAGTCAAATCGGTGCAGGTAATGTGGATTAAAGAGCCTTTTTTGGCCAGTCTGGGGAGAAGTCCGTGGGGGAATTATGGCTAACCATCTCATGATAACTGTGTGGGTAGTAAAGCCAATTGATACGTCGACCAAAAATTGCTGGAGTTCTGTAGAGCGCGACTGATGCCTGATTGCACCAACAAAATTACCGATTCGATAGCTTCTAACAGATCGTTATACGTTAAAAGGGGTGTCCTAACGCTCTGTTAGGAGCTATCGAATCGGTAATTTCGTTGGTGCAATCGGTCATGAGAATAATAAAAGATGCATTATTTTACTCTTTGACCCCTAATATCGATACAGATCTCATTCCAGATATATCGATTTACCTGAATAATAATTTTTCATTAGTAGTGATTCACACATTATTTGTGGATCATGTCTAGTTCATTTGCTTAGATTATGGACATAATGCAAATTAAATACTTTATCACGACGTAAAATGTTTATCATCATGAATACTTAGAACTTAGATGGTTCGCTCTAATTTTACCCCAGAATTTTAAAACCAGATTAATTTATGTTTATTTCAGACACCTAGTATGACAATGTATGCAGCCGCTAAAGACAAATATAAATGGTCCAAATAATCAAAAGGTTACAGTATAGGCGGCAGGGTTTTCAGAATTGCAATCTACCTTCGAATATCGAAAATTGAAACTTAGTTATTACTCCGTTCTCCGAATCAGAAATTTTGCAAAGATTAGCTCCAAGATAGGATATCTGACATTTTACCGATATTGAGCTCACATTCTACATCTATCTCTCAAAATGATTTGCATTAGATAACTTGGTAGAAAGGCCTACGTCAAAATATTGCACTTCGCTTACACGTACAGGAACCTGCCAAAATTTTTAATTAACATTAAATCAAATACTTATTTGATGCTCTTATGTACTCAATAAAAACCACCTTAAACTATAAGTTACTATAATTTTTTGCCCTTACACATTTAAAGGTCACGAGTCAAAAAATCTACATCGTTGAGCCGCCTGGATTCTTTCTGAGACAATCTGAATATGTCATACGTCTGGCTGTTATTTTACATGTCATTCTGCCATGATTCATCGCCTCGAGTGTTTATTCTGACGGCAGTTTCACAGCAGATCTTCCGCGATCGATTCTACTTTAAAGGGACCTACGTTGCACCCAGTATATGTGGCTAGACAAGTTCCTGAATCGGGTTAGTAATATCCTACCATAGGATATGCCGTCTTCCGATGGCGAGCTATAAAGATAACAACAAATTGCTATGCCTGACTAGGACAAAAATAATTATCAGCAGTGCATATAGTTCAACCAACATTTCCGTATACTGCATACATATCGATAGGCAGCTCAAGTTAGCTGTTATGCTACACCGTCTCTGCACTAACACACGGCGACATTATTAATTATTCCATGGGCGACCATTAAAATCACATTATTACAGGACGCGATTCGGGACAGGAAACAGCGCTTCAACTTCATGGGCGAAGAAATTGCATTAGTGCCCACAGTGGGCATATTCATCACGATGAATCCTGGATATGCTGGCAGAACTGAACTCCCCGAGAATCTCAAAGCTCTGTTTAGGTAACGCGTTCATAAAGGCCGCTTCACAAATGCCAATTAGCCAGGCCATTGTTCCACTAAGAGGCGATTTGTAACCAGTTAATCACAATGCACGCCTGGAGAGAGTTGCTTTAGAAACAGTCTCGGAATATGTCCACCTGTGGTGGTTTTGATGTAATACTCTAGTCTTTATGGTTCAGAAGAAATTGGCGTTTGTGAAGCTGTATTTATATCAGCCAATATTATATATTAATACCATTTTTAATTATTTCAGACCGTGTGCTATGGTAGTTCCAGATTTTGAACTCATATGTGAAATTATGCTAGTGGCTGAAGGATTTCTGGAAGCCAGATTGCTGGCCAGGAAGTTTATAACTCTCTACACTCTCTGCAAGGAACTTTTGTCCAAGCAAGACCACTATGATTGGGGTTTGCGAGCCATAAAATCCGTTCTGGTGGTCGCGGGATCATTGAAGGTTAGCTATAATGAATGACTGGCATGCCCATGACACATGTCAGCATGAAAATACCCACAGGTATCCATGTCGAGTATTCCGACAGTTGCATTCAAACATTTCTGTCAGTGTGCCCTCATTTCATCTATACGATATAGAGTTCATAATTTGTTGCATTTCATAAAATATAAAGCAAAACAAAAACAATACTTCACTACGATAGTAACTGCACTACCTTGTCACCCCATGCACGTTTTAAAATGTTCCCCAGCGTATAATATGAAGCACTCTTTCCGCCTAATTTTTCCCATCCAGTGATGCACTTCACACACGCCAAAAAATCCAATATTTTGAAAGTCCTATGGGCTATCAGCGCAAAGGGAGCGGTAATGCTCCCCACTCCGCAAAAGCAGCGAATAGCCCAAAATGAGGATTTAATAACCCTTACGCTATATCCATCATCCCGATAGCGTGGTGACCCCGGACGTCCAGAAGACCAGGTCCTAATGAGAGCACTCCGTGACTTCAACATCCCGAAAATAGTGACCGACGACGTGCCAGTGTTCATGGGACTAATAGTTGACCTCTTCCCTGCCCTCGACGTGCCTCGAAAGAGAGACCAGAGTTTCGAGGATGAGGTCAAAAAGGCAACAACCGACCTCGGCTTACAACCAGAAGACAACTTTGTTCTCAAAGTACGAGCTCTAGATATTGGGTTTAGGAAAGGGGGGTTACACCGCGGTATTGCAAGCGGTGAAGCGAAACATGGCAACGGTCTACGTCCTTTGGCATGTCAGACATCTCCAATACTGAGACGTCATTTTTCAGACGGTTCTTTTTTTGCAGGTGGTGCAACTGCAGGAATTGTTAGAAGTTCGGCATTCGGTTTTTATTGTTGGAAATGCAGGGATGGGCAAGACACAAGTGTGGAAGACTCTCTTTAAGACGTATCAAAATCAGAAGTTGAAGCCGATTTACAACGACCTGAATCCCAAGGCGGTGACTAACGACGAGCTTTTTGGAATTATTAATCCGGCCACCAGGGAATGGAAAGATGGTAAATATAGCTGGTCATATTTGTCAGCATGTACTACTGCGGTAGTTAATGGGTAGATAATCATAATCTCAGGTGCCCCTATAGGATACATTATCAAAGACCCACTCCGGAGTTGGGGTCATAATAAAGGCATGTTTTCCCTACCTGCTGTATAGATATAACTTACAGTAATCCATGTGTTTTCTCGCCAAAATATTACTGTGCACTCTCTTGATATTTACGTCCTTGTGGATACAGGTTCTGTATACCTAGAACAGCAGGTGAACAAGGGGAGGCGTACTTACGAAGGGAACATACTTACGGAAAAAAAATCCGACATGAGCAAACTATCTGTGGAACAATCTGGCAAAGTAAAACGCAGTCAATTGAGAGAAAACGTGTTAAATTTCGGCTCGTGGTAACTCGACCCTACCTGCCAAGACTCATTCTTCACTCAGTTTACACTGACTGACATTTGCGACCCTCTTCTGCACCTCGCGGTAAATCCATTCCCGCTTGCAACTGCCTCCACTGAATGCGAGAGTGACTCCAGTATCGACGTATAAGGTAGCCTACACTATACAGTATACTGTAAGTTATAATAAAACAAGATTGGCAAATCACGTGAGCGTGATTAACTTATTATAGTAGACTTTGCCTCATGGCGACCGAGGACGCGCATCGCAAACATGTCCAATGTCAGGAATTAATTGCACAGACTCTGTGCAGAGGGCAAGGTAAAACCATGGCTAATTCAGATACACACATGGTCAGGAATCCAGGGAAACTAATTTCGAAATCCAACGATAACCCGCCCGTAAGTAGACTTGTGCGAATTGATCGAACCCGAAAAACCGGAAGTGGCTGGTCACCGGAAGTTGACCATGACACCTATTTAGGTCACGCTTAATCCGAATTTGAAAAGCGTTTGCCGCTAGCTTTTGCGATTCAGGCCCTGATACCTGTGCACAGACAGACGGACAGACAGAGCCGTTCTGTAAGGCTTTTTTTCAATGATGAGAAAAAGTCTTAAAGCATGTTCCGAGTTACGTAAAATTCTACTTACGTATACCGGCAATGTTTGCGGAACGATCAACTCATGCTGCGCTGGGACGCGGACGGCGCGCGCGCGTGTGGGGGGGGGGGGGGGNAGCGGGAGCGCCCGCCGGTTTGTGACAGCTACACCTTTTTAATTTTCTGTCTCTCCTGACCCAACCCCGCCCCGCCGCGCCGCTTGCAAGGGCCCCGCGCCTGACTTTCGCTCCGGGCCCCGCGACCCCTACGCGCCGTCCCTGCAGTCACGTATGTCGGGGACTAGCCGGGTGTTACATTCTACATGCAATTTCCAAGATAAAGTTAGGATACCTTAATGCATAATTATGTGCCGTACTTGACATGCATGTGTCAAGAGGACCATGGATGTGGCTGAGGCTAAGGTTGTTTGTTTAGATAGATGTAAATGGCGTAGGTTAATTAATGGGGGTGAGTAATGGAGGAGGAGGGAGGTACACATGAGATGACAGGAGCATTCACGCAGACAATTATTACACGTACACCAGGCGGCCTCGGGGTTGAGCGGGCGGGAAGAGCTCCGAGGCGAAGCTCGGTACGCGGCGGAGTAGGGCCTGAATGCCTTATCATTCTTAGGGCGGTTATCACTAAATGTAAAAAAAAACATAAAACATTTGCAATAAAAATGTAAACATATTCCCAGTCCAGGTTCAACAGTCAGTAGCAGAATAGTGTGTTTGAAAGGCCAAAGTCAACAACCAGATCCTGACCAGATCACCAGGGGTACGCCGCGCTGTGTCACCCAGGCGTGCTTGTTGACAGTCATCCCTCCGGACACGGTGTTTACGCTAGGATATATTATTTATGCTGGGGTTTGTTATACGTCTCAAATAGCCTCCACATCTCAAGTCTTGGGTGTCAGTTTCATATTTTCGGAAAGCCTCAATCGCTACAAGGACAAACTCCATGAAGGATGCCTACGATAAGCATACTTCAGTATCATTGGAAATATACGTACGTGGCTGTTTTGTACAAAAATGCGCCTTATTTCACGCGGTTGGCAAAGAAAAACATCACCACCTTTGACTTAAAATACTAGGCTACTATCATAGATGATATAGATTTTGAAATGAATGCGTACGATTTCTTATATCTTCAGGAATATATAATGCCATTACGGTAGCCTTAACATGAATATGAACTTTTTGCGAATTCATGTTTCATGCCATCTGCATATTCGACCTCCTTGCATTTGACATGCTGAATGCGATAAAACTACAAGATGTCGTTTTGAACTTCGCATCTCAACTCAAGGTTGACAATTTGAAATTATTGTAAAAATAAAAAATGCCGGGTTACTTTGTAACCATATTTTGGTTAATCTCTCCTGGAATTACCCGATTTCATAAGCTTGAGCCAAAAATTTCTACATTTACCTAGTTACACACAAATAAAAGATTTCTCTAAAATTTCCCAATTTCCCCCTTCCCACCGAAGCTTCTAACAGTAAGCCTGCGTGGTCAGGCTTAGGTTATACCAGCCCCCCGCAACTCCCTCACTTTTCGCGTGCTGTTAGCAAGTCCTCTATCCCCGGATGTGGAGTCCCGCATACTCGGATGTGGAGTCCTGTACCAAATCGCATTCGGGCGGACGACTTCTGAACCGTACTGATCCTACCTAATTGTGAATTCCCATTCAATTCCAGTTTGCAGATCCACAGTACGAGCCACCCGAATTCTATTTGGTACAGGGCTCCACATCCGGGGATAGGGACTTGCTAAACGCACGGTCTTCCCCATATGGCTAGATAGGGAGTTGCGGGGGGCTGGGTTCGACATATAGTATTATGTAAACCAACGTAAACCCTTCTATAATTACTATGATCTGGTACCTTGACCACCAACAGTTAACCGTTCTGAGCAACACATTTCTACGCGAAAGTGCTACTAATGACATATTTATAATAGTTTCAATTTTGTGCATTAACTTTATTTAAGAACAATGGTATCAGCTTTAATCAAAGGTGTTGTTTGAACAGGCAGAGTCAATTCTCGTCCAAAAATTCGTACCTAAACTGTTTACCTCATGTTCCAGGGCTGTTCTCAGTGCTTATGAGAGAGCAGGCGAATCTGAGCGGAGACGGCCCCAGATGGATCCTTCTGGACGGAGACATTGACCCCATGTGGATCGAGTCCCTAAACACTGTCATGGACGACAACAAGGTCTCAACCTTCACATGAAAATCCACAACTGCTACTCAGCTTCCACGCTGCAACTAATAGCCCTCTAGGGTGCCATGCTGAAAATCCTGGTCGTAGTGAGCAACGAGACCCCAGAGGATTCTATCCATTTATTCTAACGGACCGTTGCCAAAGGACACCTTTCACTTGACTATCTTATCTGTCTTGCAATCTGGCGCCTAGAAATCCTAGTTTCCTCCACTGCACCTGAAGCTTGCAGATATGCGAATATGCTGAAAACTTTTGGGTTGAAAAGCTATTGATGCAACTTGCCGATATTCCACATCTTCATCTGATAAACATTGCATTAAGCGCATGTTCGTAATGTTTTTCAATGCCATATCTGACTGCAACAGTGAGGTCAGAGGTGATCCATGTTTTTTTTTTGTATCCGGGTCACTGTGGTTGGCACCCACCAATCATGGCGAACCGCGCAACAAGAACGGTCGCTGATTGGTGGACTCCAACCACAATCACACACAAAAAAATACAATGATGCTCGTGTGTAGCGACGCTTAACAGATGAGAGAACGATAATACTTTTTGTCAAAATAGCAGTTTTTTAAATATGTTCCCTATTTGGCGTAACTCCCACTTGTCTTTCAACAGACAATCGCTCTCTTACTTTCAGGTATTAACACTAGCCAGCAACGAACGGATAGCACTCACCCCGCAAATGCGCTTGGTGTTCGAGATATCCAACTTGAGAACCGCCACACCTGCCACAGTGTCCAGGGCCGGAATACTGTACATTAATCCACAGGACCTGGGTTGGAGTCCGTAAGATCCATTACGCATTTTGGGGCCAGGGATTCCGCCGTTTAAAAATTCAACGACTTGAATTAAAACCGTTAGAGCCATGACTGGATAAACCATACCGGGCAGATTGAGTGAGTTAGTAAAGCACAAAGGAGAAGAGAGGGTGGGGAGAGGGGAGAGGGAGACCATCCCTTGCTAGCCAACTTCAAAAGCATTGTGGGGGGGCTGTGTCCAAGTTAATAACTGCATGTGTAGAGGGTGTACCTTGCTAAAGTATGGGAAGGCTCCAAGGTTCGGAGTTCGCTTCATCCCACAAAAGCCTCTACTTTTTTTTTGTGCGGAGGTACATGTACAAATTAACTTTATTTGGCGTACAATTGCTTTGGCCTGAAGGAGGCCTGAATTAACTATTAAGGTCGGCTTTAGTGTAGGGGGATATACAGGAAGAGACACAAGTTCGTGGTAATGAAAGCTATTGTTTGTCGCTTGAATCAAGTACCTGGTACCATTCTGTGGAGCAAAGTTGGTGTTTACATAATATGAATATTTTATAGCGGTGTTAAAAACTCCGTTTTGTAATTGCCATTGCGTTGAATAGATAATAATAATAATAATAATAATAATAATAATAATAATAATAATAATAATAATAATAATAATAATAATAATAATAATAATTTGTGGGTAATGCTTTCACCCCTTCCGGGGTATATATAGCATGGACCTTTATTGTATATTTTAAGATAAGATGTTAAGTACATGGTGCCTATTTAATGAAAGCCCGGGCCCACGGGCAGGGTGACAGGAGGGGATGTGCAAGGTGCAGTGCAATGTCGTAGCTGTGGTCATTTTGTGAACTCCCCGGGTGGTTGAGTCTATTGGAAATACCACCCGAGACGAAGCCAGAGATGACCCCGAACTCTGTACGAGATGAAGGGGGTGTCCCAGGGCTGGGATCGAACCCGGGACATTAGCATCCGTGGGCGCATACGTTACCGCAGCGCCACTCCGTCTCCCCCGTTGAATAGATAGGCTAACTATTGTGAAAGGCCTGCGAAATGTGCTTTCAAGCCCCATTCAAACCTCCTCTACCTCAAGCCCAAAACCACATCAACTATGAAAATATCAAGATGTCGTTTGAGAGCGGTTTTATCATTTTCCATTAAACGTATCAATCCAAGAAGAAATTTCAAGTAAACTTATTTAAAAGGCATTTATTCATTAACGGAGACTGAACCACAGATATAAACCACAGGAAAACCAATAATAGGATACTAATGTACCAAAAAACGCCCATAGTCAGCTCTGAAATGAGAAAAGATGAAATCCGTCAAATTCCGAATTTCTTCACTTGGTTCTGTTCCAAAACCAACATTTGCATTGGGCTTTACAGTACTCGCGACAAGAAAGGATAAGTCTCGGGTTGGACTAAGATTTTAATGATATTATCCTTATAGTTAGATGGCACATTGCTGTAAGTTAAGTTTAGTCAAATTAAAAGAAATCTTTGTAGCTTTGCAGTTGTGCTTCACATCCCACTGTCATCACTTGTTAGAGGATAAAAGGCCACAAAAAGTCTCTTATCCTCCCTGAATAAAATACGCCAGAGGGAAGGCTGAGTGATAGTATCGCTACTTTTTTCAGTAGCTAATTAAGAGTGAAAAGATGCAGCTTGGTGCATGCTTTGAAAAGTTTTGGGAGAAACTCCTAACCCTTTTTGTTCCACCACCACTGAAGCCGCTAAACTCTTGAAGAATACTGTATAAGCTATTTCTCAGGAACAGAGCAGGCACATTGCAGTGGAGGAGGGTACTGACCTGCTCTCGGGGCCTAACAATATGATAACATAACACCTAATGAAAGGAAGTTGTGTCTATTATTTTGGCGCATTTGTCGCAAACGTTAGATGTAGCCGGGCACCCTACATTTGCAATATGGGTGATGGGGATTCGGTCTTACCGGTCTTACGGTGGGGTGTCCGGAATGGGTTGAATTCAGATAAGGCGGTGGGTGGAATTTGCCTTTTGCCAGAAGACGAAGAATACTGCATGATTACATTTTAACACTTCTGACATGACTAATGTCTTATAATGGCAATTGATATCAACAGGTTTGTGAATAGCTGGGTCGAAAAACGGAAGGAGTGCTCTGAAAAGGCAAATCTGCTGGTGCTCTTCGACAAGTACGTGCCTGCCTGCCTAGATGTATTACGCACCCGATATAAAAAGATTACTCCAATTGCCGAGATATCCCACGTGCAAATGCTGTGCTACTTACTAGATTGCCTTATAATCCCTGAAAACGTGCCTTCTGATTCGCCAAAGGACACATACGAGTTGTACTTTGTGTTTGCATTTGTGTGGGCATTTGGTGCTGCATTGTTTCAGGATCACGTAAGTGCTGATTTGATAATACTTACACATTAGCTGGTGACCTACCTTATTTCTCAGCTAACGGACTATCGAGTGGAATTCAACAAGTGGTTCCAGAACGAGTTCAAGACAATCAAATTTCCAAATCAAGGGACAGTATTCGACTACGTAATAGACCCAACGACTCAAAGCTTTATTCACTGGTCCGAGAGAATCCCGAAATTTGAACTGGACCAGGATGTACCTCTTCAGGTAAGGAACTGCTGGCTTTAAAAGATAAGAGGACTCTCTGAAAGGAAAGGCAGAGAAGCTCATCTAAAAGGGGGTGAAGGAAAATGAGCAAGTTCTGAGAAGACGAACATATACTGAACCGCAATTGGAGCGAAATGTAATGAACGAATTGCAGTGCGGTGAAGTTCGTTAATGCGAAAGCAGCTGTAACGAGTTAGGGCTCAAATCACTTTCAAATTGTGTGTGGAGCACTTGGCAGCTGGAACCAAAGAAAGATACCTCTAAACCGGCGCCGAAATACCACACAATGCAATGGCGAAAAATTAAAGGGTACTGCCTGGTATTTTTAAATTTACACATATATTACGCAGCAGTTATCTATAGAAATCTGGACCATTAAATATTTCATTCTTTTCCAAACACAAAAAGTCTGCAAGGGTATTATCACTATTAAGTTAATTTATTTATATTCGCATTTTCTATTGTATATGGTCATCTATCTTACACAGTAATGTCGCCTAGGGAAAATAATTATCCCTTGAACATGTCAGTATTTTTCGAGTTGAAGCTATTCCTAAGTACTGGACAGCAACGCTACAGTGCTATTTATGAACTTCATGCAATAATGGAATGGTTCTAATTGATGTCGCATGTCATGCGTGCATAATAATATATTGCAGGCTACATTGGTGCCCACATCTGAAACCACCCGGATACGCTATTTCCTCGATTTGCTGATGGGTAAAAAACACCCAGTTATGTTGGTCGGCAATGCTGGTTGCGGAAAAACAGTGCTGGTTGGGGATAAATTCGCCAGTTTAACCGAAGAATACATCATTGCCAACGTGCCGTTCAACTTCTACACTACTTCCGGTATGCATTTATTATATTACTGCCAGAAAATGATATTTTAACAAATATATCAGTAACATTTGCACTGAATGTTTCATTTTGGGCACCATTCAGTAAGCGCCTAAGGCCCAACAAAATCCTCTTCAGGTTCACAAAAATCTCCTTATCATTATAGTATTTTTGACTTATATAAAGTGGAAACTTACAAGCATAAAATTTGAAACAAATTTTCTTGTCCTTTTTTATACTGTATTTGTGTAATCGACAATTAATAATTTTTCATCAGAATGATAATAGAATCAAAACAAGAGCAAAATACAAAATAATGATTGGTTGTTGTTAGTAGCCGCGTCTAATAGATGTTACCAAGAGCAAGTATTGTCGTTTCATTTGAAACTTTCCTATCATCAGAAGTTTAGAACTAAGACGAAAAGCCAATGACTATAGTCAATCAACCTTTGTTCCTGGGTCCCTGCAGTACTTATACCTTGGAATATACACGCTTTATAGGAGCAGCAGAGACCTATCAGACACTCAGCATTCACAAGCTGCTACACGCTGTCACACACACAGCTTGTGACTGCTC
The DNA here is from genome assembly GCA_000934665.2 of Catajapyx aquilonaris. Classification (NCBI taxonomy): domain Eukaryota; kingdom Metazoa; phylum Arthropoda; class Diplura; order Dicellurata; family Japygidae; genus Catajapyx; species Catajapyx aquilonaris. The sequence goes on from KZ538000.1 coordinate 111,270, forward strand.
ATCATCACGTTACGTGATTCTGGACTGAATATCTGGGCCACTCTCGCGTGCTCTTTTTTTCATTGCCTCAAAACCGTCAGCACCTTCTCACGTATGGGTTCATGCCATCAGGCACTGAGAGCGGGTATGGCGATCTCATTAGGCAAACTATACATGCGAAACTAATAGGTCTGTCATCTAGGAGGACAATGGGAAGCACTTCATATTATGCTTAAAAATTAGTTTCAGTCTAACCCTCCTCCCACAACATGCACATGCGCATAGCAATCTCGCATTTGTTGCAAAATCTAGACTTGTCCAAGATAATTACAGGGTCCTGCATAATGATCACCCGGGCAATTATTAAATCTTTAACAGTCTGACTGCAGCTTATTTTGACGAACCGCAGTAGTTCTGAAATTCCAAAGAGCGAGGCAGCGACGCAGATGGAAATGAAATTCAGCATGACCAACACCATTACGCCAGATTTATAATAATGGATATTACAGACCCTTTAATTGCTCGAGCATCGTCATAGAAAGGCACATAATGATTATATGCCCACCTCTGCAGGCCTTCCAACATTAACTACCGTGCTTCGCTGGACGAATTGTCTTAATCAAAATTCCCTAACGGAACCACCAGATGTAAAGTTTATAAAGGCACTAGGTGAGTTCATTTCCCAATCGCTCGTTGCAGAGATGCTGCAGAGGGTGTTGGAAAAGCCGCTGGAGAAGAAGGCGGGCAGAAATTATGGGCCGCCAGGTAGTAAGAAGCTGGTGTACTTCATTGATGACATGAACATGCCTCGCGTAAGTAATGAGAGCAATATTCAGCTTGCTGCATGTCGGCACGCTAACACACAACTACGCCAAATTGTAGAACAATGTTGGTTTTTTTGGCTTGCTTTATGATGGTAACAGAGTAGTCCTATAGGTATATGGCACGAAGGAAGGAAATTAGGTAGGTAATATATTACTATATTTTGTGGACGTGTTGGAAACAAACAGGATGGATAGTTATTATTAAGGGTGTTATTTACTGTATATGTGCTATGCTGCTATGGCTGCAGGGTACAGAAGGAGAAAAATAAAATATATATTCCTGAGACAGGTAAGATAAACAAAATGAAGATGCAAATAGGCCCCATACATTTCAGTGTATTCCTATAGTTGTGTTACAGACCACTCAAATGTTTTTTCCTAGTCATTTTTATGCGAGTTTGGTAAAGTCATCTGGGATTTTATGCAGGATGTTATGAGCCCTAGTGTTGTGCTGCATCACATCGAACCTATTTCCTATCCTGAGACATAATCAGCTTTGACACGGTAACGACGCATTTCCAGACATGGATTCCTAGACAAAAAATTATCTTCTCTGACCCCTCTACAAGCTATATACGATTATGCGATAGGAATTCATTAACACACGGTATACCCTCACCAAGCCTGCATGGTCTTACATCGGAAATAAACAGGACCAATATGATGAAGACCGACTTTATCAGGATCATAACACTTTAGTGGCTTAGTCACAGAATGCGTAGTTATCCTGGAGGCTTCTCACACTTAAAACCATGCACTACTCTTGATTGGGACACTTTCCCAACTTTCCTTTTTCCCGGGTCCATAAAATGGCCTAACAATGTTCAGCAATCCTCCAACATGATGCCATTACATGTCAAGGTAATTTCAGCAGTACCTCACGGCTACACCGGTTATCTAAATACTGTGACGCTCAGAGCACGTGCTCGAGGGGCTTAAAACCAAAAACAACGCATGGCACTAGCTAACAGTAATACTATTACACGCATTTCGTTTCTCATTGAAGGCAACACCAGTGCTACTCTACTTATTCGGAATTGTAAAATGAAAATAAATGAAAGCATAGGATAACTACCACATAATGTAGAGAACTCGTCATGAATGTTGTCATATACGACAAAGTGCCCAGTACAGTCAAATTCGCAACTATGTATACAGTAGCCTATATTCCTGTATAGTCAGCTTTAAAGCTTTAATATCCAAGGAAATAATTATGCTGTGTGATGACAACATCTCCAGATATATCCCTCTTGATCTGGCATTGTCAGCTGGTCGTCAATAGGTTTATCACAATCAGGAAAAAGGTCATCATTTAAACAAGATGCGCAAATCAAGTGAGCGTGATTCGATGATACTTTTTCCCATTCTTTCAAGTATGAGCATCTCAATCGATATATCGATACCGAGATATCGTAACCTAGGCAGCGTATCGATTCCAGCATCGGTCTGGGCAATAACATCATGGCGGCCGGCCGCGAGAACTTCAGGAATAAATTCCACAGCCCCTGTGCAGAGGGCCAGGTAAAACCCGCAGTAAATCCCCGACACACCCGGTCAGGAATCCACGTAAACTAATTTCGACATCCAACGAAAACCGCCCGTAAAGTAGACTTGTGCAGATAGAGTTAACCCGGAAAACCGGAAGTTGTCCATGAAACCTCATCAGGTCACGCTTAATTCGAATATGAAACCAGTTTGTCGCTATCCCTTGCGGTTAGGCCCTGATACCTGTCCACAGACGGACAGACGGACAGACCCGTTCTATAAGACTTTTTTATGAGAAAAAAAATCTAAAAGCACAGTTGAATACAAGTAGCTTACTATAGCCGACAATGCCCGCAGAAAACGTTTGATCATAAGCTTCCCGTAGACGTACAGAAAGGAATATGCACTGGTGCTTCTGAGTCGCAACAAATCACCAGCTTTGTCAGTCAGAACCAATTCCTCCTTTTGCAATTCTCGTAATGCTGTTGGTTTGAGTACTGTACAATACCTCCATCCAAAACCATCCCTACGAAGACGCCGCTAAGTCCCCGAACACAAGAGCTACATTTTCTAGTTCCTCATAGTTACTTAATCCAGGATCTACAAGTCTATGTAAGAGCTAATACCACATTATATGCCAGTTGTCCTCCTTGTGGCATCAAAAGTGAAGGTTGCCATCGACCCTATTCGAGAAGAGGAATATTAGTTGCGACGGAGTAGATGACTATGCATTTCCCCTGCAGAATAGGATACCAGGCCGCAACTAACGGGATTTATTTCTTTGGAATCCTGCCGAGCGTCAAATCGGTGGTCTTCCCTTTTCCCGGGGCTATTTTGAATCAAGTTGGCATTAGGTAGCGCGATCTTATTAGGGGGGATCAGACCTGGGACATTTTCAACCTCCTCCTGGATTAATTAGGTGTCCCATTCACGGACAAATGGTGTACGACCGGATAGATCTCTCCACTTGCATCGATCCTGCATTTTAAAGCTGATAGCTCATGGCATGCGCCTGCCATGTTATGGAATTTCACTTTTTATAATATGACCTATACACTGGTGTACTATACAGTCGCCAACACAATGAGGATTTCAGACCTGAATCAGGTTTATCCTGAATGGTAGGCCACAAGAACTTTCTCGACCAAACAGGCTTGGAAATGAAGATAGCTCTCGGAGCCTTCCACCCGCTTCCACCTGTTCCATCACCAACAAGAAATTGTCTTTATTTCCAAACCTGTTTGGTCTCAGTGAGTACAGTACAGTGTACCCTGATTGTTCTGGCGACTTTACAATATATTATTATTAATTACATCTAACTTTGTGTGCTCCCCTACTGTAGGTGCAAGTACTGTACACTTAAATATTGAAATATCACCAGCTTTTTCCCTTAATGGGTACTTTATATGCGCAGTTTGACTTATCATACTGGCCTTAATTTGTTAGCTGAAGTCAGACGTGGACGTTGCCCAAAAATTGAGCGATGCTGTAAAATTGCATGCGGTTACGGATTGAGAATATCCATCCGTCACTTACCCAGATGGCATCGCTGTTGTCAGGGTATATATCCATCATCCTTGTGGCACTCTCCACCATTAGGCACGAAAATAGAAACCTGCCCAGCACTCTGAGCATTCCTCACGAGGTGTTTCTCATCCATTCATTCAACAGGCGACGATCCATTAGGAATTGTTATAGGCCTACCGCGCTTCTCATATTTAAGCTTATGTAGGTATGCCGTAGGTCTCGAGGGTAATCTTACATTCGATTCAGACTGCCTGCTGACAACCCTTGTCGGGTAACAAGGGCGTCAATATTAGCTCCTATTCAGATTTCACTTTTTTGTAGTACATGAGTTGCTTCTTTGGCGATATAATAAAATAATAGTCTTTTTTTGTAGTTGGCCTTGTATGTAGATAAGCATATTAAGGAACTAGCAAAAATTATATTCAATCCTAATAAAGCTACGTAGGAGTATCGGATTCACATCACCAGCGTTAATAAGATTTCACAATGTAATTAGTGGTATCGCCTCATATTTGTATCGTCTATAATGTACTTGTATCACATAAACAAGGTAGAGAAACTGTGGGTTTGCTGATCATGTTGACTGACCCAAGTGGTATATGATTTCTCTCAGTTGGATCTAAGCGGACGGAAACGGACACGACCAAAATATCTGATGTGGTTTCTTATGATGGGAACGTCTTTTCATGTGCCTCATGCATTATTCCTGAAGCGTGTGGATAGACGTGCAAAATTTTGCACGGAGTCTGTAACTTTGGCTAGATCAAACATCCGCGGCCCACAGCATATACTGTATGATCCTTTCTCTTCGGTATATCGAACGCACCGGAATCTATGTTGTTTGCGTTGCACTCTTTCGCTCATAACTGCTTCAACATGAAAAGCGAGAGAGGCCCAAAAAACGAAAGAAAGCCTTCACTAATAGAAGGTTTATTGTGATGAAATTTATAATCACGCGTCCTGCAGAGAAAACATTCGGTACGTGACTCTGCAAAATATCTTAAAAGCACTTTGAGCTAAGGATTGGTCAGAATATACATTCTTCGAGTGCCCCTTTTTACTGCAAGGAAAGATTTATTTTTACGCTACTGTGAACTCTCTGGAAAAGTGAGGACTACAGTATATTTATGTGCTGTAAACCACTTATCAAAAGTGCTGCTTACCGGACAGATTCGAAAACTTGTCTATGCTTGTTTCTATTCTAAATTACACAGTGTCGGAAATTTCTATTTTCACTTTTGTTTCATGCGTCAGTCTACTCGGAAAAATGTGAACCATAATGATCAAAGGGATTTGACTGTGCTTTGCTGCAATTGTTCAAAAGGTAGCCTTACAGTGCCGCTTATACCATTTTTGTTGAATGAGTGTAATTTTTTTGCTTTGTGGAATACACTAGACTTAAATCCAGGCATCCAAATATCCCATGAAAGGACTTTGGTCCTGTAGTAGTGTATTAGAAAAAAGGAGAAATATGGTACGCACACTGTGAGGCCAAAAATTACAACGAGCAGAGCAAGAAGAAAATTTTTAAGGAAGATAATTTTTATTTTAAAACCGAAACCTGAGCTGGACATAAATAGAGGCAACTGCCAGCGACATTTTCCGAAGCGGCAGAAAAAGGAATCTTGCTCGCCTGGCTTGCAGTATGCTTATCTTTGATTCCTTCTTCTGCCGCTTCAGAAAATTTCGCTGGCAGTTGCCTCGATTTATGTCCAACATTGTACAGCAGAGATGTAGGAACATAATACAGTATTATTGAACAAGGTATGCACACTTTCAGACCTGAGGGGAAAATTCGGAAAAATGGCACATTATGTTGATTGATGAAAATTGCGTGAAGAAGTGCAACTAAGAAACTGACTCATCTGTTTTCACATATTTTGACAGTAATATCAGACACCACTAAAATAATGCAAAATGCAATATAACCGGAGCTGACGAACGCGGCGTGTGAGGGAAACGTTTACAAAAAATGCCTTGCTTTGTTTTATAATACGTAGAACCAACATGTTATCTAATCTCCAAGCTTTATTTCAAATATTTTGCCTCTCCCGAAAATTATGCGACCCTCTCAGCCACAGTATAGACTCTAGAGTAGCCTTGTGGCCAATTCTCTCCTGCTGCATTAGCCAGTAAAATTGCCATGAGAAATTAATATTTTGATGATTTGCAGCCCACTTGGGCGATGTACTGCAGAATACCACAGTTTAATATTTATAAACACATGGTTTATCGGAATTATGTTTACATGGAGACTGTTACCCCTGCAGCTGTGCTTATGCTCCAATTTAAGCATGTACTTATTCTGATTATCTGGTGGTACTTTAAAGCTTTATTCTTAGTGGAAAGAGTTTTGAGGGGTTTTTACTCTAACAGTTAAAATTCATTAGCAGCGAAGTGATTAAATAGAGTCAGGCAATTTAAAGGAGGATTTGAAAAGTACACAGTGCTATCACGCATTGTACTTTTTCAGAGGGGGGGTCAGGTATATGAACTGGATGGGGAGGGGGTAAAATCCCCACCCCCCAACTCCCCCGTCAATTCAAGCCCTGCACGATTTTGCCAATATGCCATCCTAATCTAATACCCTTTGTATGTTTCCTTTATTCCTATTATATGTTGTAGTTCAGTGAAGGAAAATCCTCTATTGTTTTTGTGTCTGCCTTTCTATAGTTGAGACAAGGACTTTTTAAAAGCTGTCAGTGGAGTATAAACCCGCCTATCTTGGCACAGTGTATCCCGGGGAACAATCCCAAAACATAAAAACAATGAAGCATCATTAGTTCCCAAAATGGTAAAATGTTTTCAAACTTCAATGTTCAACAGGAAACCCGATAACCATTATTTGATTTACCCTCCAGGGCACACTGAGGAACTTGCAGAAACAGAATGGATAATTACAGAGGAGAAAACCCAAACACGACGTAAAAGAAACCCACCTCAGAGTTTATAACTTCTTTAGGGGCACACTGTGCTGCTGTAAAAGTAACAAAACATACGCAGTTATAGGAAAATTGCGTTACAGTACTGCCTTCAGTTACAGGAAAAAGAGTATAAGCTGATGATCTTATACTCGTAAGCATTAATTTGATTTATATTTGGTATCGAGCGTGTATACTGCAAGATTGCAGTGGAAGTCTGGCGGAAATTTCACAAGAAATCACCATTTAAGGGAGTCTAAAATTTCCCTTTCATGTTAGAGTATCCCATAACTCCCCCAAACTTCCGATGCACTCTTGCAGTAAACGACCCATAAATAATATATTTGTAAGCAGGTTAGCACAATACGCCAAAGATCATGAATAACAATAGAAAAATATATTGCACATATCAAACTGATTAAAGGCTCATTAACTCATTACCAGTGATACCATGATTTTTATGTTTATAGCCTAAATGTCAACAAGGCCCACGCTTTTTCTTCATATTGATCACACTTGGTACATCTGTTCGCATACTTTTGAGTACATGAACATTTGGACAAATCCGTCTTGCTGAGTGCCTGAGTCGTGTCCCCACCCGAGCGCTTCCTTCCCATAATAGGCAAAAAGTATAGTTTGAGCGTAGACCTTCCTTGGGAACGATAAAAGAACACACTGAATTGCCAGCGCAATGTAAAGACGAGGAACCTGCTCAGAAGAGGTGTACTGTTACTCTATTTCGTATAAATTCATCGGTTTTTACGTGCCCTATACAGAATAATATTGTCCAATACTGGAGGCTGAAAAATTGTGAGGATACCGTATAACTTATGGAAAAAAAGCTTCTAAACATTTTTAACCTTACGCACAGAAGTAATTTTTATATTATGATCGAAATGACCGTGCCATCAAGACAAATAATTTTTACACCTATGCGATGTGAAGGTTATGAGTGATGGTACGATTTTGCACTTTGGAGTTGACGCGTCTTCTGCTGGGGAAAAAAACTACATGAAAAGACACTAATGCAATTCGATTGCATAGCGCCAGTAGGCTGTACCTTTGTCCACGGTCTTATAATACTCAAGTCTGGTCACTCTCCCTCTTATCGCGTTCAGGGGGTTGACGCGGTGGCAGTGCGTTCTTTGGCCGCTGTGGCGCTGACCTGCTGCAGCGATTGCCGCGTGCCTAGCGGGGCTCCTTTGCATTTCATGGAAGACACGGTAGCAGCACAGTAGATTTCGGTAGATTTCGTGCATGGTCTTAGAATACTCAGGTCTGGTCACTCCCACTTATCGCCTGCAGGGGCGTTTTGCATGAGGTGCTCACTTGAGAGCGCCATGAGACAGCTTTCACTGCTGTAATATGTGGCGACCCTACCGGACCGCGCTGAACTTAGGTAGAAGGGTCATGCGGGCCCAACATGACCGCCGGCGACCATGTTGGGTCCCCCAATGTATTAATGTATTATTAAGGGTCGCCACATATTACAGCAGTGAAAGTTGTCTCATGGCGCTCTCAAGTGAGCACCTCATGCAAAACGCCCCGGCAGGCGATAAGATAAGACTATAGGGGTAGTGTCCGTGGGCTGATTTCGTGTCTTCTATTAAATGTATCTTTGACCGCTAGGTTCGCGGAAATCGCCGCAGCAGTTCAGCGCTGCAGCGGCCAAAAAATGCATTACCTCCCCGACAACCCCCTGAAGGGGGATATATCTCGTAGAGCCGGGGTACGAGTGTCAGGGGGCTGCCTTTGTCTAAAACAGCGCCAGTAGGCTATATCTCTGTCTAAAACTTTTTTGTCAATAAAATATATTAAGACAACTAGGCGAGTCAAAGTTGAGGTGATGAATATTGGACATATTTTATGCCAATACTGTGAGAATGACACTTTACCATCCCATATCTGCGAAACTACCTGATATGAGGATACAGGCAATATCTTTATTGTGTCAGCTGAAACTAGCCCAGGAATGGTGGACATTTTGCCAGTGGAAATAGACACCATGATCTCACTTCTTTGTGGACCAATCTTAACTATGGAAGCGGCATTTTGTCACACACATCGTATATTTCATATAGGCCTACATGTTGAGATAAAAGAAATATTTCAATTGGAAGTAGCTTTTTCGGGCCCAAGAGCAAAATGCAATGCAAAACCTCATAAGGGAACCAGACACCAATTACTCCCAAACATAATTGCAATATTAATTTTTTAGAGTTATCAGGGTATGCAGGAGTCTGGCAGGAGTATATTACCTTCTTATACATTGAAAAATACAATTAATTCGATCAAAATTAACCGAGTTACAGCTGTTTTACACTGTTTTGGCGCACGAGTAGGAAGATCGATGTCCACCATTCCTGGCGACTGTCAAACGACAGTACAGCCTGAATGGCAGTCTCTCAAACCGAATGTGCCCCTTGCTGTACTATCTATGATATTGTGACATCTCTAATGCAGACAAAATAATGTGCCTCATTCTAATATTTCAATGGACCTTATCTGTCGGTTTCAGTTGAGAAGCACAGCATTGACGTGACCATTACTGAAAGCAATGGCCTGGAACAAAGTTGCCCATGTACTCACTTGTCTAAAGCATGTTATGAAGAAAGAAAGAACAACCATTTTGCCTTCTCCACGAAGATTTTTGGTGTAAATTATGCTTGATATAGCATACTAGGAAAGTGAAAGCTACTGCATGCTGAGCTTGGTACTGTACATGTACTGTACAGTACAGGGGTCAGAATGCTGCAAATTTTGCAACTTGTCAAGTTTTCAATGGCCACAGAAGGGGCCAGGAACCTGAAATTTAAAAAAAAAAATCATTTTATGGCATAGCTTATATGTCAGGCGATTGACCGTTTTTTGAGTAACATATTCTTTAATAAGACTGGAATTTAATGAACGTTAACAAGTTTTCGCATGCTGCAACCCATATGCCAGTATCATACCTTATTAAATGTAGGTTAAGGTTTACATGGCCTTCTATGGTAATTCAGTTTAAATATGAAAAAGCAATGGGTTAGCAACTATTTTAGGCTACACCGGATCTATGGCATTGCTATAGGAATATATGGTAAATTTAAGGTCACATATGTGGGCACGTAGGAGTTATCAGTTGTAAATACCGCGTATTTCAGAATTTAGCTGGTGTCCGTGGCGGTTGAAACGCCCCGCGTTGGTTTCTCGAAAGAGGCATGGTAGGCCCTATAGTACATGTCCTACCAAACTTGAGGTCATGAGTTCGATCTCCTAGCCGAGAGACAATGATATAATTATTATCTCATGTAATGGGAAAATACAATCCAACTTCGTGCAAAGAAATTGCAACAGCAATCATACAAGTATTTTGGATCACTCTGTGCATTGAGCATTGAGGATTCTCGGAAATAAAACTATTCACCAATACCTAATGTAGCTAAAATATGAAACACCCTGTAAAGCTAGTGATTAGTCCAGTCGTTCCCAACCTTTTCGCCATGACGCCCCCTTTACGTTTTCACCAAACGCTCACTTCCCCCCCCCCCCCCTCCGGTCCTCGTCCGGTCCCAATAAATTTCAGCAAGGGTTTCTTGAAAGATATTCTTATAACTGAGGAATGAAAACATGTCGAAATAGGGGAAACAACAGAATGGTCAACAAGCCTGCCGCAGGCGAAAATTTGTTGGGTTCAAGGTCACACATGTTTAGGTGAATATAGCTGACAAAGCACAATGGAATCTTCCTATACTGTAAGCACATCGGATACAAGCAAGTAGGAAAGTCGGTCCCTTCATATTTCCAGCAGCGCCAAGCGGGAACATGTTACATTATTTTACTTATTTCTCATAGCCTCACGCCCCCCCAGTTGGGAACCACTGGATTAGTCTCAAGCGCGTTACGTGATTATGCCTGCAGCACATCATGATTGTCTGGCCACTCGTATGTTTTCTTTCCATTGCTTTAAATCGCCAACAACTTCTTACATGCTTAGGCCTACTGACTCGTGAGGGTATAGGTGAAGCGATGCACTACCTTGTACAGTACCGGTACTAGTAAATCAAATCACTAACTAGTTGCCTAGTTGGTAATTTTGCTGCAACAAATGCACCTCAGTAAGACAGGAACTTGCGATGCTCCCACGTCCCACCTGCCCATTGAATAATTTTATTTACATTTAAAGAAGCCATTTCATATAATAATATTTCCATAACTCGACTGAATAGGGAAAACTCATAAAGAACTTACTACAAGGGTTCCCAACCTTTTTGCATCCAAGACTCCCCCCCCATCACCTAAAATTTGTCCACGGCCCCCTTGCAAAAGTAACAAACAGTAAGTCGAACTTCCCTAAGTCGAAGTTCTCTGTAAGTCGAAGAAAATTATGAGCTTGGTTGGTAACAATGTAAAATAATAGGAAATAAACTTCCCTAACTCGAAGTTCTCCATAACTCGAAGTGCAGGCAGGGCCTTATGATGGGATATCAATGCATTTTCAGTCTCCATAAGTCGAAGTTCATGTTGGCGAGTACGGACAATTGTCTCATTTCCCAGCCGAAGGGTCGAGAGTAGGCCACATGTACAGAAAGGCTCAATTTCCTGATCTCCGTCTGCCAGATGTACCGAAAGAAGTGTTTGACTCGATTGTGACAATTGAATCCTTGAATCTAAAAGTAGGCAAAAATCCATAACAGAGATTTTCTTACAACAATACAATGAGGAACATTGATAGTGACAGTTATCTTTAAGTTTTGAACACCTTTCGTCGCTGGATATAAAGGTATAGAGGCTTCCTTATATAGTTTATGTGATTTAAAAATTCCGAACTTCTCCAACTCGAATCTTCTATATCTGAGTGTATTTTTCTGGTCCCATTGAGATTCGACTTCTAGAAGTTTCACACTAAAAACCAAATGGTAGAATACCTCTCACGGCCCCCCTGGACCTGCTCCATGGCGGCCCCTTGGGGGGTCGCCACCCCCAGGTTGGGAACCACGGACTTACTATTTGCCATGTAGATAGAAAAACGCAACGCACAATAAGTGTCACTGTACAACAGGAATGAGAGCCGTGTATTTCCATATCATGAATATTGAATGATCTACTGAATTACTACTTTAATTAATTCGAGTACCGTCCATTAGACGTGCTTGGTAACATTTCCGCACCGCTTCATACCACTTATTCTGCATTTACACCATATTGATTGGGCAAAGCCTCATTTTAAATCTAAAATCTGAACCGAGTACGGCGAAAAATTCCAGGTGTTCACCTTTAGTGGCACGAATTACCTCGCGAATGCCGTACTTTCCCCCAAAACAAAGAACAACAAACTCCACATTAGCGCCGCTTTCCAAACTAAAAAAGTTTCCCTCTCCAAAAAATCTCATCACCAAAGCCCACAAGCTCATGCCATTCTCTAATCCCAGTCTTACAATACCGCTCAAAGTGGAGTGAAAGCACATAATCCATAAATTTTAAAGTACCGCGCGCACACGAGCGAGCGCCTGCCAACTCAGGCAATTAACAAANNNNCCCCCCCCCCCCAAAAAAAAAAATCTATCCCAGGAAGAGTGATCATCAGTGCATGCCTATCTCCGTATTTCCAGGTGGACGAATTCGGAACGGTGCAGCCGCACACCCTGATCCGACAGCACTTGGACTACAGTCATTGGTATGACAGGTCCAAGCTGACCCTGAAGGATATCCACAACGTCCAGTATGTGGCATGTATGAACCCGACCTCAGGAAGCTTCACCATCAACCCCAGATTGCAGAGACATTTTTGTGTGTTTGCTGTCAGGTAGTGGCACCATTCGGGTCAATTACGTCGTTGTCGTAAGCTTCAAAGGGGATTCAGTGGCACAAAGCTGGCAAATCTGTTGCATGTAGTGTAAAGCACCTTTGGAGTCGAGACTGTAAAAGGTGGATGCACAAACACCAATTTGCGACGCGTTATACGTTTCCACCGAGGCTGTTTAGCTGATAAATGCTTTGTAATCACACCAAACTGGCAGCGATCCGGAATGTCCACTGGTGGGGGACTGCCAATATCGTACGGTCGGCTATGTCATCGGAGCTTTTTGTTAGCACCACAGCTGAGGTTGGCGTTCGTTGCCGCCAGTACTTTATATCGACGGGTTTAAGGCAATACTGGCCTTATGGGGCACAAAACTGGCTGAGAGCTCAGAGAGTGAATCAAAAAATTGTTGCCATTCACAGAGAGCCAGGATGTACTTTATTATCAGATATTTGTAATGTTCACTCTTAAAGCACCATGAACTGGCAGTAGTTACTGAATGGCACATCGAGTTCATAAAAATATCTGATCATGTTGCCTTGTGCGTTATTTGTAACATTATATATCAATTGTGTTTGTTTGTTTTTACACAGCTTTCCAGGTCAGGAAGCCCTCCACACCATCTACAACTCGATTCTGGGTCAGTTCCTGAGTGCTCCTCACAATAAGTTCCTGCCCAACGTCCAACGCTTGTCATCTAACATTGTCAACGCAGCGATTGCCTTACACATCAAAGTGGCTCACACTTTCCTACCAACGGCACTCAAGTTCCATTACATTTTTAACTTGAGGGATTTATCCAACATATTCCAGGTAGGCTTACATGCATTACAGGTCGGTGCATGGAGTTTGTTACAGGGAACTCAGCCGAAAGTACTGTACAGTGTACAGTGTTTGAGGTATGGGCATTGATCAAATAGTGTCTCAGGTGATAGGTGGTAATCAGCTGTGAGGGTGAAATCTTTCGCAATGTTCAGAATGCAAACCGGTTTTCGATATTGAAGTCGAATATAAAGCGGATAGTACAGACGTGACCCATTCTGTAGGCGTTCCTGCAGAAAGCATCTCAATTTTTTTATTATAATGCATACTGGTGGTTATATTATGCAGACCGTAGCAGATTGCGGCTTCCGCCAAGTTGTCGCATTCAAGATATCAGCATATCTCGGGTTACTGTATAGGCTACAGTACACAGAACAGCGAGGGATTCGACTTTCCGCTTGCCAGATAATCCAATATCTGGCTTTTTTGAGGCGGAAGAAAGGAGTGCAACTCTGGAATTTTAAACTTAAATATTTAGCATTATGTCACAAAGGACGCATAATTACTATAACTTCAGTCACATCCGTTAGTGGATCCAAATTCATCACAGGCGAAGCACGTGGCATTCTGCATTTTACATGAATTTCCTTCACGGCTGCATTTCCAAATTTTTAAATAAATGTTTCAGGGTCAATTAATATAGGTTGTTAATATTAAATATACGTATCAGTACAGGGTGACCAAAAAGTCTGGACACGTAGGTAATATTGTTTTGTAGGGTGGCACAACTGGCAGGTTGTCACATCTTGTCTTCCTAGAACTCAAGCGCCATTTACATGTGAGCCATTTGACGAGCGAAATCTTCGCCTAGGCTACGTAACCAAAGGAACCAATATTGTTTGAGGCGAAAATTGATTGTTAATTTCAGCCTCGGCGATGACTTCGCTCGTCAAATCGCTTACATGTTAACGCCCCTTCAACATTTACTGACTATCAACAACCTGCCAGTTGTGCCAACCCGCAATACAATAATTATTACTTATGCATCCAGACTTTGGGTTACCCTGTAGAATGCAAGTTATTTTCGAAGACTTGTACAGTGCTGGCCATATATGGAGGCAACGACTAGCGACATTTTTCCGAAGCGGCAGAAGAAGGAATCTTGCTCGCCCGTCTTGTAGCATGCTTATCTTCGATTCCTTCTTCTGCCGCTTCGGGAAAATGTCGCTAGTCGTTGCCTCCATATATGGCCAGCAATGTACCAAAGTAAATTTTTGGATGTCTTACCATATTTGGAATAATAAAACTAATTTTGAAATTCGACACTGCATCACTAGAAACGTATGCCTACTGCATGAGAGAAGTCATAAGACTCTTGACTCATAATTTAATTTTCCCGCATGCAGGGTGGTGCATTGCATAAATGACGCCTCCAACAATTGGGCTGGCTAAAGCGTGATGGATTACTTACTCCAGTCTCACATGTGCATTCCCAATAGATATGTAGGAGGGAATTATTGAGCATCCATCGCGTTTTCCCTTTTTCCAGTAGTAGTAGTAGTAGTAGTAGTAGTAGTAGTAGTAGTGGAGATGTCAACTCATAGCCATTATTTTGTAACATCAATGCAGTAGTGATTTGAAATGCCCATAGTGGTCAGCAGTTTTTGCTTATAAATCAGTTAATTTGACAAGTTATTATAAGTAACTTATTATTTTCTAGTGTTAGGGTCAATACACGAATTCTTTCAGGCGATGTGGTGGTCCAAATGCAAATGGTGACACAGGTCTTTCCGATTGCGACCTACGGTAAAATGGCCGTCCTCCGGGCCAAGTCTTCGGCATGACGTCATAAACGTGAAGTCAGGTTGGAGCTCCTTGGAGACGGGGTAGGACCCTCCAATCAGGCAGAGTGGCGGCCATGACATTACGCCCAAACTTCCATTCGGTGGCAGTGCAAAAGAGCCCATCATTTTGAATTATGGCAGGCACCCAAACGCTGCCATACGCTCAAACCGCTTCCATCGCGCTCATTGGCCCATTACTGATAGGCCTACTGTTGCCGACACTGTTCTAGAGAGCCTAGCTAACAAGCTCTGTTGGTTAGGATACTCTCTGACACATGGTTATGCTGTGCTCTTCCGAGTTGCAAAATATTTCAATGTGCCTATTATTTTCGTACATGCTGTTGGCTACCTTGTGCCAGAAATGTCATGGTGCCTTTGGGATTAGGTCCTCTCCCTTTGAGGAATCACCAGCTTACACGAGGTGGATAGGACAAGGCCTCTGTCTCTATGCTTCGAGCAGTTAAAACTTGCCACTTTGCTCTCCGATTTTGCGCGGAGGTCTGGGTAGGCGGAAAGAGAGTTGCACTGTGGAAAACGCGGGTGAAATTACTTGCCTATAGGTGGTGGAGTGTCTACTTTTATGTTAGTTGTGGACCTGAAAGGTCATCTGCAAGACCGGTCGAATCATTTGGAACTCTCGAATGACCTTTTTCTGATACACTTCAGGCTTTCAGTCACCTACTCTTTTCAATGAGTCTTTGTGACTGTGAGTGGAAGCTGTGAGTGCTTATTTTAAGCAGTTACTTTTGCACAGTTATGTTAGCGTGTGATTGTCAAAAGTAACAGCTAATGATATTAGGTTGTGCGGACCCATCCTTGTTAATGTTTGCATAGAGAATCTTACTTGCAAAAAAAAAAAAGTTTGTCATTGATGTTTGATGCTAATAAATTGCTGTAATTAGCGGAGCCTACTAAACCTGTCATATCCATTGCTCTTTGATAGTAATTAAAATTTTGTTGCCATTTATCTCATTTTGAGTCATATCTAAATACGTAATGAAGTCCCATAGATCTTGTATCAGATTGCACTGGTCATCTGGGGCAGTAGAACTTTGTGAGTCTGGGGCGACACGGTGGTGTAGTGGCTAACGCCGCAGCCTTCCACCTCTAAAGTCCCGAGTTCGATCCCCGGGTCGGGCGGAGGACACTTATGTGGAAAGAGTTTCGATGGGTTCTTGCAGTGTTTGCGCGGGTTTTCTCGGGGTTCTCCCGTTTCCTCCCACTACCAAAAACCCACTATACGATTGCCAGATACCCTTAGTTGCTTTGGCATAACCAACAAACAAACTTTGTGAGTCGAGAATATCCCACCAACACAGACCATATAGTAACTTCTTCAATTTCTTTTGCTTTTCCCAATCATCGATTCCTGGTGTTGTATATTTAAATATAACTCTTGCTAGAAAATAGTTGATATCCTCTAATAACTACCTATCTCCTCTCCTGCAGGGAATGCTGTTTGCTACTTACGAGTGCATCCCTAGTGCTATAGAATTAGTTCGGATTTGGATGCACGAATCCGAACGTGTCTATTCCGACAAGCTTATGGATGACAAGGACTTAGAGAACTTCCACCGTTTCAAATCTGATGTCCTCAAGAAGTGTTTCGAGGTAAGTGCTATGTAATGGAATGGGGTAAAAGAAACATACTAAATGTTATGTTGCAGCTGCAGTTTCAGAGGCGTCGCCAAAAACGGTTCAATAGTCCATTTTTTCCTCCCCTGCTCCAATATTGCCAATGTCGGGAGTTATTCAAAGCGGAAAAGTTCAAGGCGATCAAAATTTTATTTCTTGTTATTACTATATCGCCGCGTTAATAATGTAGCCGTTATTACGCAAAGAACCTTTATCACCGTTGGCCTTATGAGTTCGGTTCGCAATATAAGCGGAATTTTATAGTGCACTTATCACACAAACGCGCAGGATTTAAGCGCCTTTCAGTACTTTTAAATCAACTTGCATTGTACAGCCTTTTATGCGAAACTTAACGACGGGAAGAAAATCACTGTGTGCGTTTTTAAAAAACTAACTAGTTTAGACAATAGCGCACCCAATTTATGCAAAGCTCACAGGTTCCATTGCAAACTAATAAAACGAGGGAAGACTGTCGCTGTGTGCTTTACATTATTATTGTAAAACACTGAAGAGGAGGCCACATTGTACAGTGTAACTAATGGTTCCATTTTTAAAAGACCATTACTGTCCATATTCTTACAATGAGTAAGGTTAAGCAAAAAAAAACTTCTCCATACAAAAAGACATTACTCAGTACCAATTATTATACTTTAAGGATTGTCGTTATCAACAAGTTTAATAATTTAAAATAAATAATTTTGGGGCTCAATTTTGGGGTACATAAGCCATAGGGCCATATCATCTGTATGAATGGGCCTTTATGTAAAATACAATGCAACAAATCTGGGCTAGTTTCTGGAAGCAACTAAACCATCTCTAAATTGTGTTCCTGATACTAGAGTCACGGTGATGCCTTAATCAAGAGCATGCAAATAAGATTCTCGGAAAGAAAATAGGAAAACAGGGGGCTGGAGACGGGAAGACTTGTGCCACAGGAAACATGCCCATCTCATTACCGACGTCGAAAAGTAAATTAGACACGTTTCACATCCCACACCCTCCGTTTTTTTCCAGTCCAAGTGTCTGAATAGAATACCAGAATGTTCGCCTTTTCTTCTTATTTTTTCCTTCTGTCTTGGAGTGAAAAATGGAAAGCGAACGGGTACAAGGAGGCAAGGGGGGTAAAAAAGGAAGCCCGATAGATCCTAATGGGATTTGTGTGCAAGGCAGACCCAAGATGAAGATGCATAGCTCTCGACTTAACTCGGATCATTAAAGAAGCCAACTGGATAGGGACTGTTGGATGGTGGGAGGAAGTGGGGAGGAGAAGGATAAGAGCCAAGTTGTTTCGCAAGCACGTCATTATGTGATGTGCTCTGACATGAAGGGTGAAAAAATGAGAATCTGGATGGTACAAACAGAGTGAATAATGGTAGACAGAACTGGAATGGGATCGTGTTGACCTTAAGGCGCGGGTTTGGACAAAAGATGCCGGGTTTATGCCGGGGAATTTCTGGTGCAAGTGATGGGCTATTCCGGTTGGATAAGGATAGGAATGGCGTCAGATGGCAGTTTTGCAGATGGGCTGTTTGGTGCAACCAGTGGGCTCAGAATAAGATGGCAATTTTTGTGATTATTATAGTTTTTTTGTTGGAGTTGACATGTATAGGGTTTATCAACTCCACGAGTACACAGATATATAAAAGTCAGTGTTAACGATGAACATAACTTATGACTCTGATTAGGCTTGGCTGAGTATATCAGTGTATATAGTGTCAGGTTAACTCAAAAAATGAAATAAATACTAGGTAAACACTATGATAGCCTATATGACGAGGTTATACTATATTATAAGGTGGTTAATATTCCTGTTTCCAGGGCTAGCTGAGCGTCATCTCAAAAAATATTAACATGTGTGCCTGTGAACGGGTACCATCATGTAAAATTTTGAGCTTTTAAAAATGTATGGGCTTTTTCAGCTTCGATCAGGATTTCACCACGAGGTCTTTCCTGACGTGATAACTTTTGTGGGTATTTTGGTAAAGCCATCCCTTGCATTACATCTTTCGAGCACGGTTGAATGCATTGATATATGGGATGGGACATAATGTTCAAGCTAAGGAAAAACCGCTGTCCATCACTCCATTTACTGCTGTGGCCATGGGAAGCAGTTTTGACAAGCGTGAACCAACATGTGTTCCACTCTGTATATTTGCTTTTACATTCGATTTAACACTGTTATGCAATCCCCTATATGCATGGATTTCAATTTGCGCATTATATTGTTGTTACAGTCGTTGGCGCATGAATGTAAACTACATAATATATTTGTTCTCTTCTTCGCATGATTGTGAAAGATAGCACAGCTTTATGCCGTATGACGCTAAACTATCCTGTATAATATATTGTAGAAATAACGCGATCCGTGTTTACAATTAAAATCTCCCACATAATTGCTGAAGGTTTGTTAGCAAAAAAATGTGGAATAGAATGATACTACAGTGCGGAAAACGAGAGAACGATCTGACGTCATCGTCATCGCAGAGTTCTCATATGATTTAAATTTCGGTTCTTGCATCTAAATGTTCGTTATAGTTAACAATTTTTGGCACTAAGATTTTAATTTCAATCAGTTACTTTTGAATGTCACTTTTGCTGTTATAAAAAGTATTAGCTGGAACATAGACTGGTGGACCCATGCATTGTAAGGCCTGCAAAGGGGGTCTGGCCTACAAAAAGTGGGCTGTATCGTTGACGTTCTATGCCAATAGTAATTGGCATAGATAATAATACATTATTTTGATAACCACTGAAAGTAACTACTCCAAAGTGACTGCTTAATAATGAACAATTATGGCGAGAAAATCGCTAACTAAAATGAACATTTCATTTGGAATACCCTTACGCACTGTGTTTAATGAAAGGCACAATACTCCAGTGGGTAGTAGATTAACCAGCATATCAAGTACTGTGATAATATCCAAAGACCTTCCCTCAAAAGTTATCCAATATAGCTTCCATCAATAGCAGTCCTCTTTTTTACACTGTTGGGCACCGTGGTTTTATACAAGAACCGACGATCTTATCCATAGCTTACGCTCTCTTTCTTCATTATATAAAAGCCCGTGAATAGCCCTGATAACATTTTCATACCCATTTTTATGCTAAATATAAGTCTAGTATAGGGTGAATCTTATTTTTATTCCGACCTGCCCAGTCTCGTTGAGTACTTGTGCCTTGACAAGGACTCCATTGTATTAATTATTTATCATTGCGATAGGACCATGTCCTTAAAGGAAGGATCCAGACATGAAATAGGAGAATCTAGCATACTGAGTACAATGCCCAATATACGCTCAAAGAGCAGGCAGGATCCGGTTCATTACTAGAAGCCACAATTATGACAGGCCCGCCTATCGCAAGTATGGGCTACATTAATGAGTGGGTAGGGCACAATTGCTCTAGCAGATAGCTAATTAAGGTGAATATTAAGGCCAGCGCGAAGCCTTTGATAACTGGTGGGAGTAAATTAATGGTGATAGGTCACATTCACATGATGTTAACAAAACGCTATCGCTGGTTTTAAAATAGCAAGCCTCATTGGTGTATTTTTCAATAAGACGAGATAATCGCTTATTTACGCTAATTAGAATCAGTAATATCACCGTAGTGGTTGTTTGCTATATTCAGTATTAGAGCAATTGAACAAGCATGTAACACACTAGTGTATGTTGTACAGATTAGTATGAGACAGCACTGAATTTATTCGTATAGTGTTGTACTTGGTACTATTGAAAAATTAGAAAATAATTACGTGACTATTCATATTGGGTTGGAAAGAAAGTTATGCCTGCAAATGCCCGGAAATGGAAAAGTGCAGAAGCACACATTAGTCCAAATGTAGAATTTGCCATCGTTTTCCACGACCTGCACTCCCATCATCTGGGCATAATGTTGGATACCGTCCCTGTAGAAATGTGGCGTCTTAAACGCAAAGAAGTGAGTAAGTGCTCGTTCGACATTGTTTTGGTTGGTGAACCGCTGTTCGTGCAGGAACTGCTGGATCGACCGGAAAAGGTGATAGTCGCTGGGGGCAATGTTCAGGGAATAGGATGAGTACGGCATCAGCTCCCAGCCCAGGTCCCTGATTTTGTTACAGGTCACTTTGTAGGATTGTAGGTCTTGCTCCATCCTTCTGTACTGATGTCCCAAGGAAAAAAGCCTTATTTACAAAATCGGTAAGGACGCCCTGCATGCGGCCTTCTTCCTTGCCGGTTTTGCCGATGAAACTCATACAGCATGCAATGGCGGATGTGCTCCTTGTTCCATGTTGGCTGGCGCAACACTCTTCGCCTTCTGACGGCTAAAAGCCACCTACTGGACGATATGCTGCACGTGTCCTGTGCAATCTCATTTGCCAGTGTTCGCCATGGATGGGGCTTCGACTTTAGCTACCTCGTTATCATCACGTCTTTCTTTCCAACCCAATAAATTAAGAGTGACAGCCGAACCGAAATATAATGCACTGGCAACAATTATTAAACATACAGGGTCCCGGCGAGGTATGATTGAGGTGCTCAGAGGGAAAACGGCATATCCCAACCGGAGTTCATTTTGAGATAAACGGCTTTTTGTGTTGCAAGAGAATAGGATTTCCCATTTCAGACCAATTTTAAAGTGGAATATGTGAGCTTTGGCGTATTCCATTTGGGACTTCAGCACATGAAAGGTAGATGGCAGGAGAGTACAAAAGCACTACAATCTCAAAATCGTAGGTCGGTTGGGATATGTCGTTTTTCCTCTGAGCGTCTCAATGAATAAAATTTAACGTAACATAAAGTTATCTCTGCTGACGTAAAATTTAATTTAATTACTTGATCAAGCTGGATGTTTTAAAAAGAAAAATGTAACGCTGCATATATGAAGAACAGTCACTTGGAATAACATTGGGCGTACTAAAACTGATAGATCCAGTGCAAAACTAAGCAAATTCTTCGTTCCAAAAAGTTGTGACAAGTTACATCATATTGCATTAATTCCCTCGTTTAAATTCATAAAATACTTAAATCACTTCTCAAATAGTGGTGTTGAATCTCTTCATTGGAGTGTTAATAATTCCAAATGCATTTGTATTCCTGAACTGTTTTCTACATGATAATACTACTGTATTCTACGTCATGTATCACTCATCCATCATAGGGCTACATCTGTAAGATATAATTATTAATTATCTCGCCTTAACTTGCGTTAGACGCATTACACACAGTATAAGCTTACTATAGGCGATTCAAGGGATTACTTTTAGAAATACCAATCAATTCACAATGTGCTCTTGTTCCGTCATGAGTCCTTCATCCAGAGTCCCCAGGTCCGTGTTGGACAATTTTCTATCGATGTAAAATCCAAACATAATGCATACAAACTTTCGAAACCAGGCAGTCACTCAAAAATGGGCTCATATGAATAGCTGTCATTGACAACATTTGTTGCGGAGTCTTTGTTAGTCACACGTGCTGTTATGGTGCTCCGAGGTGAGGATTTTAATATTCATATCCTTTTACCATGCATGAAAATTACACATCCCTTATTCTCAGTGCACTAATTCAAAGTTTTTCACCAGCATGAATGCACCGTAGCATAAATAAGATAATAATAATTGAACCTGCTATCCTTGGCAACTCTTGAACATTGGAAGATCCATTTAAAATATTGCTTTTATTTACCTGTACTAAGAGTGATAAGCAGAGACTATACCTTTAGCAAGTTCGTCGGACCATCTTACATCGTTCATTTAGCATGGAGTGCTTCACAATAATAATTACACTACTAAATAAAGATATCTCTACCTAAGGGTACCCGCAAGAAGTTTGCAAGTAAGCTTTCAAACGAGAGGCTTCTCTGGAGCCCTTAGAACATAAGAAAGTTTGAAAGCTGAAATCCTTCAGTGGCTTACGCGAAAG
This sequence comes from Catajapyx aquilonaris, assembly GCA_000934665.2. Taxonomy (NCBI): domain Eukaryota; kingdom Metazoa; phylum Arthropoda; class Diplura; order Dicellurata; family Japygidae; genus Catajapyx; species Catajapyx aquilonaris. Next base: position 133,929 of record KZ538000.1, read on the forward strand.
GGCATGAGTTGTTGGGGGGCACAAGAGAGCAGTTGGAGAGGAACGGGTCTGGAGTGAGTGAGGGGTCAACATGGGTAACCCCATCCTACCAAAGAGCACGCTCATTCTCATGGGGCACTCCTGCACCACCATGGCTTATTAACCAACAGAGGTTCCTTTTCGAGTGGGTAGCGGGCCAAAGTGGGATTGCAGATGCACTGGAGCTGGTGGGTTGGTAGTGTTGAAGCAATTGAGAGCGAGAAGTAGGCTACTCTATATGGTCCATCTTTCGTAAAAAGGAAGCTCCCACCAACCGCCTTATCTGAGGTCAACTTCGGATTGCCCACCGCGCGCGATTACTGACTGAGAGATGCTTAGAAATATCCGCAGTTGTCATGTCTTGCTTATGATAGTTTCTGACATACCATGTGTACTAGCATTCCCGTGAACTCATAGACTTTCTGCATACCAGAGTATACAGTATATAGCTATACCGCACGAACTTATAAGTTGACAAGTTGTATTTTGGATAATTTTTTTTTGTTCGGCTTACTCCCACTCCCAACAATACGTCTTAATGATTTGTGTGTAATAGGACCCCGTAAGTTGCACCAGTACTATCGACCTACATTAGTCAAACTTGCCAGGGTAGTGCAAAATCTGTTGCTCCATCACTCTTCCGTGCAATACTACAGAACGTACAGTACGTACCGTAACGTACGTACAGTATGATCCATGCAATATTTAAGTGTTGCCAAACATACTGGGTATTTGTGTAATGTAGTGCAGTGTAGTTAGTGTGCTGGGTGTATACACTGAACATTTTGGCCATCACGTTGACAACTAAATGTATAGTGCGTATACAGTAGAAGAATGCATTTTAGACAGCATTCCCACAACACATCCCACTTGCAGCATCACTTTTTTGTGTACAAAACTTATATACAAGCCATATACATAGCCGAACAATTAGGACAGTGAAGATGTGGGAAAGGCATACTTTCTGTTGCGCCATCATGAAATTACCCCAGGTAATACTGAATTCCTAAAGCGGGTTATGAAAGGTGGCGTGTAAGGAAGTTCAAGCTTTCCTTAAACTGACTGTCTTAAAACCAATATTAGAATCCATATGAAATGTTTTCAAACATATCAGTTTGATCACCCTGAACAAATATGTACATTTACATGTATCTACATAAGCTACTGATATCCGTTATATCCTACAAGAATTGACTCGTGGGACACTGCACTGTTGAAATGCATTGTCAAACATATTTGCTTCATAATACATTTCAATGCACATTCCACCTGTAAAATTTTCCAAATATACAATACAGGTTGGGCTCAAAATGGAATAATTTATCTGCGGCTTTTGTAACCAAGTTGAATATTATTATAAGTTTGTAACATGATCTCCGTTGATTAGGCCTACACTACATAAGTACGGTAGTTGAAGGGTATCAAGTCAATATATATATATTCACAATATCATTCAAGCCTCAATACTCATTGACACGTAAAACAGGTACGGTCAGGTACGGTACATATTTTTACAAAAGAGATGATATTATGATTACAAAGCCCTTACGACAACAACGTTAACATGCAAACTTATCATGATGATGATAGGTGTTAGACTATCTGTTTTGTTATTATTTGTATGATTTGTATCCACGGGCACTGCTATTGGAAAAGATTTGTCAACACTGTTCTCTAATACGCGAATCACTCATTTTGAAAATTCTCCTAACTCCAGTTAATTCTTCATTTCAAAAATTCAGGTCCAGATGCTTAAATTCGCATTTCTAATAATCCGATTTGAATAATTAATAAAACCAACAAATTCTCCAATGAATGAGCCTTTTCCTGGCAGGAGATTTAAAAAAGAGGATCAGGTATAACACTGGTGAACTTTTAACATTAATCACGTGCTCAACGGTTCGGCTAATCTCTTGATGCCATTCTCGTCTCCCTGGACCACAAATCCGATTATTTGTTCTAAAAACAGTGTTTACAGACTCTTCTCAAAGCTGTACCTTATTCCACCAACATCAATATCATAATTATGTTTTCAGACTCAACATTTATGACACAGCTGGGAGGCACCGGGTAACCCACTAATCCTACATGCCATACAATCTCCGGTGAATAAATAAGAAAAACACTGGGCACCCAACTTTCCAGATCCAGACATATACCGCACTTGATTTGCAGAACGAGACCGATCCCAGCACACTGGGGGAAACTCGCTCGAGGAACTTTCCCTACCCAAAAGTTTGAAACTCATTCACCTATGCCGGCAGGACTTGGACGAATCGGCGGTGAATGCCAAGCCCAACTTGTTCTGCCATTTTGCCCAAGGCTTTGGAGACCCCAAATACATGCCCGTGTCGGAGTGGCCACAACTCAACCGGATACTAGTAGATGCTCTCAACAATTACAACGAGCTCAACGCAGCCATGAATCTGGTGCTGTTTGAGGATGCCATCACCCATGTTTGCAGGTTTGGATCAAGCTCAATTTGTCTTTTCGTGTACAGTAAATGATAACAATTGGCAATGGAGTCTACCAATTGGATGTTTCTTTCAACTTTAGAGGAGCCTGATTTTTTCTTTCTTTCCGTAGAATCAACCGGATTTTGGAATCTCCACGAGGCAACGCTCTGCTGGTAGGGGTGGGCGGTAGTGGTAAACAGAGTTTGGCTCGTCTTGCATCTTTCATCGCGGGCCTGGAAGTATTTCAGATCACGCTCCGAAAAGGATATGGCATTGCAGATTTAAAAGTATGGACTTTGGAGAGGGAAGCAAATATACAATGATTGTCACCTTTGAATTTCTGCAAGAGTGCATGTATTTTATTCTTTGATGTCGTTGGATACTGATAGTGTTCCAGACCGACATTTTTTTTTGAAACACATTGAAATAACGAAAGATAACTTTTTGACAAATAGCATCTCTCATTGTAAACAATGTGTTAAGCTGCTTAAAAAATAATTCAATTCATCGGAAATTCACATTTTTCTATTCCAGACGGACCTGAATACCCTGTATTTGAAATCGGGGCTAAAAAATCTCGGCATGGTCTTCTTGATGACAGACGCGCAAGTTGCAAACGAGAAATTTCTCGTTCTTATAAACGACATGCTGGCATCTGGAGAAATATCCGATTTGTTCTCTGAGGATGAAGTTGAAGGCATCATTAACGGAGTCAGAAACGAGGTAACAGACCATAGCAAGTTAGAGATTAGAGAACACCCGCGCGAAAATGGAATGGAGTGTACTCATTTAGCCATACGGTATTACATTTCTCCAGCTCCATCATTCCTCGCCATATAATCTTGCTATGCCTTCAACTCACTCTTTCTACCTCCAGATTTTTTGTAGCACACTGCTTTTCCCACTCCCATTCTATTTGAGTAACTAACTTTGTTACACCTTCTGGATCCATACGCACCATTAGTTTTTCTCTCAGCCTCCTACAGCCGATTTACCCTGTTAACTTTTCAAGCGTTAATTAAGAGTAGGCTATACTGTGCAGAATCGAGTGCTTAAAGAGTCCAGAGACTTATCCGAAATAAACAAATGGGACGCTGGATTAAATTGTTTCTAGCAATGTAGCTTACGAAATTCAATGAAGAACTGGCCTATCTTTTGTATGTCTTGGCTATACTAACACAGGGTCTTAAGACATTATTTGAGTACCAAAATGTTTTTCGTTGGTAATATAGCAGTTTTTATAAAAAAATATTAATAACACATCACAATTCGTTCTTAATTGGCATAATTTTAATATTATATGCATATTGCAAAAATTTCAAAGCACGTATGTTCTACAGTGGCCTATACCTTCTTCATTCCTCGTCTAATATGAAGATTTTTCTCACTTACCGCCAAGTTTTAGTGGCCTTCATGAGTTTTTGATTGCAGTCGCTCTTGGCTCATAAATTCAAAAATACAGCACCCTGGTACTGAATTTCAATGAAGCTATTTATAACCTCCATCATCATACTATGGTAGAAACCAGACTCAACTTCTAAATGCTTAATCACGCAAAGTTGGTATAAAAATGCAGCTCCTCAATACTGTAGTGTGCAAAGCATAAACCTCTATGACAGCGGCTTACTCTATTACAGGTAAAAGCCAGCGGTATAGTCGACACCAGGGAAAACTGCTGGAAATTTTTCATCGATCGTGTGCGGAGGCAATTGCGAGTAGTTTTATGCTTTTCTCCCGTGGGTTCGACTCTACGAGTCCGTTCACGAAAGTTTCCAGCCATCATCAACTGCACCAACATCGACTGGTTTAAAGAGTGGCCTCAGGAAGCACTCGTGTCTGTGTCGCGTCGATTCCTAGATGAAATCGAAGTCCTCCCGGTGAGTGTCCTTTTGTCACTATCATTTGCCCATATTTGTAGCCGGTTCGCTCAATTCGCTCTCTGGCTGGTATTGGAGGGACAAAATCATGTGCCTTTGTAAGAGGCTTCAAGGATTGTATTGTCATGTCAGATACTGCGGAAGGGCTGTGAGTCCCTCTGCCGGAAAACATGAAAGAAAATTCGGAATAGCGTGGACTAGACATGACCTACGGAACCTGCGCCACTGATTTCATATAAATAAACAAATAAATATTGGGATGCAACAACAGTACCAATAGCACAGCTTATATGACCACATTTTCATTTTTAAACATCTTGCATTCAAAGGACAACAACTCATATTACGTCACTTCTTGCTATTCTAGTGGGCGGACATCTTTCTGCTCCGTTTCTCCTGACGTAACCCTGAAATATCTCACTCATTCATATCCACCAGAAAAGAACTTCCTGTCATTCCTTACATTCATTAGACACCCACGCCCTTTTCCTCTGCAATATTTTCTCTGTCGTTTTTCAGGCACGTTCCAACTTATGAGGAGATAATATAGAATGCATAATGTTGTACGATTTTTGCGTATAATGTGCGAGTGAATGAGTCGCAGGAAGTAAGAGAAGTGATGAGATAACAGCTTTCGAATTTTGGAGAAAAATTGTGCATTTGGAAACATAATTCACATAATTTACATAAATGGTATCGTACTCTCGGACAAAAAAATTCAGCCAAACAATTCCTGGCACTACACTACCATTAGCACATTACTGAAAAATTAACTCGTACCTCGGCAAGCAGCGCGCATGTGGTCGCGGGTGGAAGCATGCCCAAGCGCGAGTTGATTCATACACACTTCCATCTCCGCCCACTCGCCTGGCTGCTTGGCGCTGCTTGCGGGGGTACAAGGCAGCCAATTAAAAATATATGAAAAATCACTGTCGTTCTGTGATTGAATAGCACCAGAATACTCGTAAGTTTGGCCTAAACGTTTCTGTGAAATAGTACATCGCTAACACTTTCATCTGGGTACGAGTCTATCCATCATGATGTATTGCCTCTTCTACTTAGATTACTAAACATGCCTTTAGACATGTAAGTAGAGTGACCGGTTCATGTATTCAATGCCGTCATCCAACTTGCATACTAATGCTAAGCTGAGATTATTCATGATGGATAGATTCGTGTCAAGGTGCACTTGTCAGCATGGTACAGTATATGAAAGGAGTCCTACACTGCTGAAGTCTCCTTTAAGAGAATGGTATACGTAAAACTTATGGGCTGTTCACTCCAAAAACAGGTTTAATGAAAAGCATCAAGTAATGAGAAGTGAATGTGAGCCAGATTGTAGCTTCCAAAGGGTTTTTGCTTATTCTTTGTATTTATTGGTTACCATGGTAAATAATCCCTAACTTCTCCCCATACCTCTGGCACTCTCTTGAACTGGGGACTTGGCAGTGAATCAACCTGCAAAATTATGTACTGCCATAATTATTTATGCACATAACGTAGAATCTTCAATATACTACTATAATTGTAATTTCCCAACTTCCTGTCTAGTTCTGGATCATTGTAACCCATTGTAATCTTAATACTGTACACAAATGCCCCTCGTGTACTGTACAATAATGTGTTGCCTTGCATTCTTTTTTAAACGTTCACAATATATTCTGAAGCAAGGAGGTGGGAATTCATAAAAATACCTCGAGTTAATTCATTTAACTAATTGCTCCTCAAAAATGTCATCACACTTTGATCCAATCATGGAAAAATATAATAATGTCCTTTATTTTCTGTCCACCCAACCCATTTCCCCAGCAACCCCAATATTAACTTTAATCGACAGTCCAGGTACCAGGATACTATTTTATGGATAATAATCCGATTAGCCCATCAGCACTCATGAATCATATTTTGTGCTACTACATAATATTTAACAAATATTTAATCAGCTGCCAACATTGCCTGGTAAAATTATGCAACTTTAATAATCGATTGGCTACAACAAACCAATCTGCTGCTAGTCATAAAAGATTGCAAGTTGCGCCAATAATGTAGTGAATTATCAATCAATTAGATTCTTGAAACTATGGGATAATTATTTATTAATTTCGTAGCAAAAATTCTACTAAGAGGTCGTTCATGTAGGGTAGTTGTTACCAATGTAACATATTATATTATTGACTTCTTGAACAATTGTGCTGCCTTTTGCAGGAGGAACTGCGCGACTCAGTGGCTGAATTCATGGCTTACGTTCACATGTCCGTCAACGAGATATCCAAGACTTACTTGCAAAACGAGCGGCGATACAATTACACCACTCCAAAATCCTTCTTGGAACAAATCCATCTGTACACAAAGCTGCTCAAGAGCCAAAGTGCTGAACTCACAGGCCGGATTCAGCGCTTGGAAAATGGACTGGATAAGCTTCACAGCTGTTCCAAGCAGGTCAAGTGTCGAGTTAATTTGCAGAAAATTGTAGTTGCCAGCTTTTGAATCTAAGCCATACCGGATTCATGGATGCGAAAACGGTTTCAAATGTTTCCGCTTAGAGTGTGATAACCTGACTAGTGCGCTAGGCATGTGCAGCAGCTAAAAACCTTTCAGAAAGTCATGCAGGACCTAATTGCATCCTGAAATACTTTTTTTGTTGCATTCATTAGCAGTTACGAGTTTTAATGTGTATGTCCAAATGCGACAGACATTTTCGAGGGGGGAAGTTGTTCAATTTCCGTCCTTTTGCTATCAGGTGGACGAGCTGAAAGTTGTGCTGGCGAAGCAAGAAGTGGTTGTGAAGCAGAAAAATGAAGACGCCGAGAGGCTGATTCAGATTGTTGGTACTGAAGCCGGAAAAGTCGGGAAAGAAAAGGAAATTGGTAAATGACGGGTACTTTCACAAGTAAATGAGGAAAATGCGCCTGTAATTGCTATGGTGCAAAAGCCGATAAGAGTAGTGCTTCACTGAAATATGTGAAAAAAGATGATGTAGTAGTTTCGGACAAACATACCATGCTGCTATACACACAACTATCAGCATTCTGGGAATGTGGAGGTTACGGTTACTTGTTAGAATGCTTATGGTTGTGTAGAATCAGAATACGTTTGTCCGAAACTTTTTGACGTATTATAGCACATTGGTCATTCCATTTCAGTTCGGACCAGACCAGCCAGATTAGCCGTTGGTATCATGGATGTGGTTCAAACTTTTTAAAGCTCTAAACAAACCTTACCTATGACTATTCGTCTGAAAAAGTTTTTGACAGAATTATGGGGGAGGGTGGAATTTGTGATCAAGACGCTACACGGTGTCCGAAAAGGGACGACGCGACGCGACGGTACAGTACCTCCCTTAATATCGACCGTAGAGAGCAGCCCTGGAGCTTTATGTCATTGTACAAGTGGAAGAAAGGCAGACCTACAAATTGTTTGAAAATGTTGCAAATTTTCAGAATAACTAGTAAATTAAAATTTATTCCTGACGACTGGCCCTAGGGATGTTTGTTTGTAGGATGGAGTCTATTTCCACTATAAAAAGTGTGAATGTTATCTGATGAGATACCAAGGATTAATCTTGATATGAGCTGATATGGAATGACCCATTTATATTTTAGGAAACGGAGCTCGTATTTAAGGTACAGTACCGTATATAATGCAGATGTGTTCTCGAGATGAATCTAACATAATAACTACTCCCCTTTCTTCTTTAATAACACACCCATTATGTGTTTGAGATTAAACTTATTTGTTTTGGTTTCGGACTACGACATGTACGTACATGTTTCCTATGTTTTATCCTGGACAATGCTTCAAGTTGATTTTGGTAGTTTTACGACACTCATTATTACCTGTATTTGCAATTCATTGCTAGCCTGTAAAAGCACATAAAATCACGTAAAATAGGATAAAATCATATACAATGCGCGTTTCCTATTGTTTATTCTGTACAATTTCAGCTCATGTAGCCCCCCTTTCCCCCCTTTTCCCCCTGGTTAAATTAGTTATTGTTACTTCTCAAACACAATCAGCTGATTTATAAGTCCAATTATAGAGTTCGTCCAGAAAGTGTACAACTGATAATTTTTAAATAATGTGTTATCCAGTTACATAAAGCACGAGTGGCATGATTTTAATTCTGCTACATAAAATACAATAGACCTACTGACCACTCATGACATTACACTACGTGAGGCAAGTAGAATTTTACAAATGCCCCCTAATGACACCCATTGTAATCATGTCGAACATAATGAAACGCCGTACCACAGCTTGCCTTGTGACTCGAGATGAAACGGAGACTAATCCGACTGCAGAACAGCAGATAGTATCGGAATGTTCCTTATTACGTCATAAGCCACCTTTACGTATAACCCGTCCAAGTTTGTTTGCACGGCTCTCTAATACTCACAGGCATAGTGGAGGAGCGCAAAGTTGCTTTGTTCAATCAAGAAGTTTCAAAAAAGCAGCGCGAATGCGAAGAGGACTTGAAACGCGCTCAACCCGCCCTCGAAGCCGCTAAAGAAGCTCTCAACACCCTGAATAAGGCATTGAAAATTAAACTGCCTTTGTTAGTCTGGACCACAATGTGGTGTAGCTACTCATTTCTTTCTCCTTCCTTCAGAACAATCTGACGGAACTCAAGTCATTCGGATCTCCTCCAGCTGCAGTCACCAATGTTACAGCAGCCGTCATGGTTCTCTTGGCTAAAAAGGACAGGATTCCTAAAGATAGGAGTTGGAAGGCGACCAAGGTGTACCCTTGCTACTGGTAGACTTGTACGGTACTATCAACTGTTCCCACTTTCTTGTTTCAGACCATGATGGGGAAAGTAGATCAGTTTCTAGACGCTTTAATCAACTATGACAAAGAAAACGTCCCTAGTGATGTGATGAAGGCAATCAAGCCGTATCTCGAAAACCCGGAATTTAACCCGGACTTTATACGGTCCAAGTCTATAGCAGCTGCAGGTTGTGATTAATATCTTCATATTTTATCGAGAGGTGAAGCATCGGAACCGCTTTTCTTCCCTCAGGGCTTTGCGCATGGGTCATCAACATTATCAACTTCTACGAGGTCTTTTGCGAGGTGGAACCCAAAAGACTGGCATTGTTGAAGGCTAACAATGAGCTGGCTGGTGCTCAAGAGAAACTTAGCAATATTAAAGCTAAGATAGCCGTATGTAGTATTCGATCGTACTGCTTTGGTAAGAAAGCCGATTGCGTCACACTAACAGGAAAAAGAGCCTGATATTAAATTAAATATAAATTAAAGCTAACTTTCATTTGAGAATTCCTATCATGAAAACAGTTTCTGCACTGTAGACACGCCAATATAAGTCAAGGCACCATTCGCACAACTCTCCCTCAGGGTTTGGAAGAGCAACTGGCATCACTGACGGCAGAATTCGAGGCAGCAACTGCAGCAAAATTGAAGGTCCAGGAAGAAGTGGACGCCACCAATCGCACCATCAACTTGGCCAACCGTTTGGTCGGAGGCTTGGCCTCGGAAAACGTGCGATGGAACGAGGCCGTCAGGCAATTCCGGATACGAGAGACCACCCTGCCTGGAGACATTCTGCTGGTCACTGCTTTCGTTTCATACGTGGGATGTTTCACCAAGCAATACCGCATGGACCTAGTGGACAGGATGTGGTTGCCATATGTACAGGGACTGAAAGTTCCTGTGCCCATAACCCCAGGCCTGGACCCATTGGCCTTGCTTACTGATGATGCGCAGATTGCTCGATGGAACAATGAGGGATTGCCCAGTGACAGGATGTCTACTGAGAATGCGACTATTTTGACTAATTCGCACAGGTGGCCACTCATGATTGATCCTCAGGTAGGTGCCTTTAAGTCATCAATATTTCTAGTTGAATTCGGTAATAAATGGGTTAAAGTTTTTCCATAATAATATAATCTGGCTCATTTCAGCATTTAAAATATACCGGTATCTAATAAAATAATGTGCCAATATTTTATCAAATCCCGTCGTGCCTTTTATACAGGATGAAAGTGCAGAAACAAGTTTGAATATTATTTGCATCTCTTGTGTTATAGGCCTACTCTCAAACGCGCCAGCAATGATTGCGCACTGATAGGGATCATGATGCAAAACAATTGTGCATAAAATTGCGCGGGTCCAAATGAGGAAATGTCAACATTTACACTGGGTCCAAATATACAATATGTGCCACAGTACAGCCCAAATTTTCAATAGTAGGCCTATTGATATTTTCTCGATTTTTCGCACAATAAATTACAGTATACGTGTGTATACGCAAATATTTTACTCAATTTTGCGAATAGTTATTGCAAAGCCCCCAGGAGATAAAGCTCATGTGCTTATACAGTACCGGTACCTCTTCATTCAATAATATTTCCAGAGAATAATATTCCATATTTCCAGGCACTCAGCCTATTATGACGTAACGACACATAAAATGTTAGAGTCACATAAGCATAAAATGCATCTGAGATTTTAAACTATTGCTTACCGGTAATTTTTCCGTGTTGTTCAGTAGCCAGAAAATTGGTCCAGTTTTAAGCGCTTATTTGACACATATCAGTCATTTCACAATAGTATCATCAAAATCGCCAAAATTTTACTTTCCATACTTGAAAACCGAACTATATCACACGAACAGGCTCTTAAGGTCAGACAGCTATAATATCCTCGCATAATCATAAATTCCCTCAAATATTCCAAAATCTTTTCTCTCCCCGCAGCTGCAAGGAGTCAAATGGATCAAGACCAAATATGGCGACGACCTGACCATCATTCGTCTGGGACAAAAAGGCTATTTGGACACAATCGAGCGCTCCATTTCCAAGGGCGAAGTGGTTTTGATTGAAAATATCGGCGAAAATGTCGACCCTGTTCTCGACCCGCTTCTGGGACGCAATCTGATTAAGAAGGGAAAGTACGCACGTTTCTCATTCCTCTCTCCCTTATTAAGAGCATGAATATTTTCTCGCTCGTTAGAAGAATTTAAGAAGGCTTATAACTTGACACCCCATAATTCCGCCAACAACTGGTAATACTGCAGCCTTGCCAAATACCAAAGGCGTCTACAAGCTTGGGGTTTTACAATCCGTCTGCTCATTAATAATAGAAAAGGAGACGGAAAATTCGTACCGGAAGATATCCTGCTGACGGTATAGCTAACGATGTCGTGCTGCTACGGACTTTTATCCCGACCTTAAAATACGATGCTCAGCTCAAAATGTTCCCTCTAGGAACCCAGAAAAAGGCGTGTCCTGCATGGACGGATTAATTAATTAATTAAATGACACAGTATAATAATTTATGAAGGAGTTGTGTCAAGTGGGTTGTCTCCTCTCGAAAGTGCACATGCTTTTGTACAATTTCCGTCACACTTGACAAGTCATTGCAGGCCTTTCTGGTTCCCAAATCTGCATATTTCAATAAGTAATTGAAGGGGTCGGTGCAATACTGCCCTAACCCTCCAAAACCTGATTTCGAGAAAAACGCATTTGAAAGTTTGAGATGACCCATAAATCACATTTTCCATGGGACAATTTTCATTTCTACCCCAATATACAAGGCACTAATAAGGAACATTTACGTGCTATTATGATGATGATGATGCACCACCCACTCTCAGAATGAACAAAATAAGGTGGCCGCGTGTGAAAAAAAGGGTTAGGGCAGTATTGCACCCAACTTGTAATGCGAACTAAATTGGTCAAGAACGTATCACAAGTTAGTTTAATGTTCATATAAATGATATCAAATGAACTGTCGTGAGATGAGGAACATTTTGGTGGCAACTGGTTTAACCTAGATTGTAAAATAAAAATGTTAAAAAATAATCGCATTATTGATCAAAACGGACACATTTCATATTGTCCAATGTCATGGTTAAACACATGCTAAGGGTGTGGAATTAATATGGTAGGTATACGTACATTGTCATCTGATCATTACTATACTGTCGAAGGACAACATCACAGGTCAAGCAGTCTTGGAAATAAAACTTCTGAAATGTCTGTTTTCCACTAATTTGGTCATCTTTGGGGTCATTTTTTTCGGTGTGGGGCTGGGTCAATTTTTAAGTTATCGCAGAAACGTCTTTTCATGCATAACATAGCGGTATAAGAACTGTTCACCTACCATGAATGGTTCACTCGCAACATCAAATACCGTGGAGTAGCCTATAGAGGGCTTTTTCCGACATTTCAGATTTATTATCTCCAAGTCTGCTTAACCTTGATGTTGTCCTGCAGTAGTAATGACTACTGATGATCAGATGACAATGTACCTACCATATTAATTCCACACGCTTAGCATGTATTTAACAATGACATTGGACCATATGAAATGTGTCCGTTTTGCACAATAACGCGATTTTTTTTAGCATTTTAATTTTACAATCTAGGTTAAACACGTTGCCACAAAAATAATGTTCCTCATCTCACAACAGTTCATTTGATATAATATAAACAAGAGGGTACAACAATAACTTCACCTGAAATAAATGGTCCTTCCGGCTCCATTGTTGCTGAAAGACGTTGCCATATCTCCGTGGGATTTTCACCTGGGAGGCTCTTAACTTTATTTTTGGCAACACCTCAATGATTTCTATATCAAATTATGAGATGGTCGAGCCACCAAGTTGTCTGTCTAGACATGGAATGACCCAACTACGATTATTATTATTATTATTATTATTATTATTATTATTATTATTATTATTATTATTATTATTATTATTATTATTATGCTGCAATAGACTACTACTTTGCACATCATCATTATCAGGATCGAACTCTGAATCTTAGGTCATCAGGCAAAAGCTCGCTATTTAAGCCCAACTCGTGAGACACAGCTGCTCGCAGCTGCATCCTGCGCGCTGCAATATTTGAAGACGGAGGGTTAGGGCGGTTTTGCTGCAGAAAAGGCATTCATAACCTTGGAGCAATAAAAACATTGTTTTATTTCTCACCGACAAATGGCAGAAACTGGACAATCTCAGGGTACTTTATTAGATATGTGAGTGTAGTATATGGAAGTGCGCGAAACTCAATTTGTGTCATTTGGTGGGTTAGGGCAGTATTTCACCGACCCCTTCAATTGCTAGTGGAAATCTGGCTTAGGTGACACTTACGACCATGACCTTAGAATAGTCAGGTCTGGTCACTCCCACTTATCGCCTGCCGGGACGTTTTGCATGAGGTGCTCACTTGAGAACGCCATGAGACAACTTTTCACTGCTGGATTATGTGGCGACCCTACCGGACTACTCTGAACTTAGGTAGAAGAGAAGCCACTACATGCCGGCCCAACATGGGCGCCTGCCCCCCCCCCCCCCCAATGTAGCGCTTCCCTTTTGTACCTATAAAGTTTAGCGTAATCCGGATATCAATAACCACATAATCCAGTGCTCAGTGAAAGGTCTCATGACGCTCTCAGGTGAGCACCCCATGCAAAACACCCCGGCAGGCGATAAGATGAGACTGTATAGGGGTAGTGTCCGTGGGCTGCTTACGACAATGAGGCAGGGTAAAATGTGTTGGATTAGTTGCCATAATCGCGCATGCGCACTCCATTACCGCCTCCCTTCGGGCTCTATCAGTACAATGCGCGTGAGCCGGTTGTACCTTGTATGAAAGCGAGATCATGACAATCTCACCTACCTCTCTAGTATGTTACGTTATGATATCAGCTATTAAAAATGGTAAAATAATCTACATTGTACATTATCTTTTTAAAAAAATCCAATATTATCTAAATATTGCATGCAACATGACAGAATGACTCTTACAGTTAGTGACATGATTCGTAACGTCATAGACAATCAGTGTGTGGCAGGACATAGTTGACAGATATTTTATTGACTTGATGTGGTTATGTAGCTATAATTATGATACTTCTCTGAACCGGTCTGACGGACTTGGGAGACACGAAGAAATGGAATGGTAACTATAGCCACAAGCGTCTATTTATGGACATCTTGAAAAGACGTGCCCAGTTGAATAGAGCACTAAGGATGATTGCCTCAATGTGAAATTACAAAGATACATTTGAGAGAGAACAGCAGTGTTTGTACTGTATATACTGTGTATACTATCTCAGGTGGAGGTTTGCCTTTGATATCTGAAATAACTTTTTGCTGCTACTGAGCCGTCAAAGTGGGATCCATTTTCGCAATCTACGTATATTGGGCTCTGCTGTATAAACATAATAAGAGATATTGTGATGAATATTGGGAGTGAGGCAGTGGTATAACGTAAATGTCGTTGATTCAGGTACACAAAATCATGCGGAATGTTTCGTAATGATTCCAGAGAAACTTCCGAGTAGGACTTCTGGGCACCTGACTGTGACTTTATGTAATGGTGTTATTTTGGTCTCCACAGCCTCGTAATCAATGTAATGGGCTTCAAAAGTACAGTATAAAATATCCTGGCTTAAGTAAGTTTCCTCCTAGCAACTTTCCTTTTTAATTTATTAAGAAATGGATGTTACCGTGCAATTTCAATAATTTAAAACCACCTCCTTAGATGTAACAGGCAGTCGACGATGGGATGCTATAGCTAATAGGTTAATCTGACTTTGTTCGTGGTCAGATAGCATAATATTAATATCGCCATGAGTGTATCCTCAACGCTGTCCTTTTTCACAATTTTACGATTAATACCGTTTAGTCGTCAGCAGGTCAGCTCGGCCATTACTGCCCAACATAGTTCTTTGTCCGGATGTCCCAAAATATACACACAGATTCAATTTTCAAAACATCAAGCCACCTTCAAAGAGGATGCCGATAAAAATTTTCCGCAAATTTGTTGAAGCTCCAAGCGGAAGGTGCGAATTTCCAAAGTTTGAAACTAGCTGTGGGTCACGTGACCGCGGATGACAACATGAACAACCTCACTTCAACAATGGTGGCATTTCCGGGCAGTGAGTTGGTTCCCCCATCTGAAGCCATGCCTGGTCCTTTTGTTGCTGTCGGATGGGACTATATCCAACGGGAAGGATGTCGCGTTGCTGTCTGTAGCATTTCCAGGGCCGTGAAGCTCAAATAAGAGTGGCCAGCACAAATTGAAAGGGGTCGCGGGTGAGGTCATCGGTGCACGTCTATAATACGCCGTACCGGTATACATCAGTAGGACTGACCAATAATAATCCAAAATAATAATGAAGGGTCGCTTCAAAGCAGGATGTCCTCCATCAAGTGTCCTTATTCGCCGCCCACTTTTATATGTCAACCATGATTTTATTGTTGACCAGGTGACCATCAGTGACAGTAGCGAGGGAGATAGAGGGTGCAGGAGGAGCGTCTTTTATGTCACATTTTAATCAGGCTAGAGGCATTTTTATAGTTACATGTGTCACTTTTCGGACACTGGGTGCCCATTCGAACACATTCCACACATTACCCAGAATTGTTGCATTTGGAGACAGTTGGCCCTTTAGGACAATTTACGTTGTCCCACATCTAGTATAGAAAAACATCTGAAAAACAGTGTCTGGCACCATTGCATTATAGGAATGGGATTAGTTCATCCTGATTAATGGAGGTGCATGGAATTGAATGGCATGAAAGCCACTGGCGAACTGAATTGAATGGAATAGTATGGCATTAATTGGTGGGTGAATGGAATTTGATTGGAAGGAGATGAAAAAGGCGAATAAGTGCTCAGCGCACTGACATGAATGAATTCACTTCTGCATGATCGGTGTCCATCACCTCTTGCAAAAATAAATACACTTGAGTGGACCAACCTTCAATATCAGCAGACAGTAACACAATGAGTTCGTAAAATATAACTGACAGTAATCGCATTCTTCCAAAACTGATTTGAAGCTGAACATGTGCTCGGTTTTCTAAACCGAAAGAGGAACTCATCAATCTTTTCCACTTACGTAGAATAAGTTTCAGCAAGGGGAATCTCACTTCAGTGACACCAAGAAAGCCCTGATGTTAAAAATCCTATTTTTTTAAATTCTCAGAGCAATCAAGATGGGCGACAAGGAGGTAGAATACGATCAGAAATTCCGTCTTATCCTACACACCAAAATGGCCAACCCGCACTACAAGCCTGAAATGCAGGCACAGACCACACTGATCAATTTCACGGTGACCAGAGACGGGCTAGAGGACCAGCTACTTGCAGAGGTAGTGAAAGCTGAGCGTCCCGACCTGGAACAAACGAAGGCTCATCTGACCAAGCAGCAGAACGATTTCAAAATCCTGCTAAAGAGCTTGGAGGACGACCTATTGTCCCGGTTGTCGTCTGCCGGCGGAAACATACTGAGCGACACAGCACTGGTCGAAAATCTGGAGCACACCAAACAAACGGCGGCCGACATACAGATAAAGGTGAAGGAAGCCAAGGAGACGTCAGCCATGATTGACGACGCCCGTGAACTGTACAGACAAGCGGCCGCCAGGGCCTCTCTCTTGTATTTCATCCTCAATGACCTGCACAAGATCAATCCGATTTACCAGTTCTCCCTCAAGGTAAGGTGTCAGGTCAAGATAGCTCTTTATTTTCGATGTACAGTAGAATAAATTTATTATAAAGCTGCTTTTTGGATTGGGTAGCGAAGAGTGTCTGTGGGGAAATATAAGAATTGCAGTGATTGTTCGGTTTGTCGCTGGCTTGGAGACATAGTTCTTGCAAAGACGTGACTGTTATAGCACAAATGATTGGCACAGAGAATGGGGCATTTTAGGAGTAATCTGGTATACCGTCAAAGGGGGTGAGATTGTGCCAGTTGGGGTGAGATCGTGTCAGCGCATTTTTTGGGGGGACAACAACGCATCCTACTGGCAGAATGAGTAAACTAGCGAATTTAGGCATATTCCCAAGCATATTCCATTACATTTTTGAACGTTCAACGTTGACAATCACGAAGGAAATACGCGACCCGTAAGATAATATTTTTTGTCGAAGTTTAAATGATTTTCGTCAAGTTTTGCATTTGGTGGTATGGTAGTGGTTGTCGTGAGTGGACGGTTGCTTCTCGTTCCCAAGTAAGTTACTACTTCGATAACTGTTGTTGAAGGTTATAAATACGACTGGACATTTTAAAATCGGTACTTTTTCTTGAGCTATGACGCAATGAGTAAAAAATGGGCCATTGACCGGGTGAGATTGTGCCCCTGTTTTTCCCCAATTATTTCACTGATTTTCATAACTGACAGTCATGAGAAAGGTTTACGTGAAGAAGATCGGTCGGAAACTTCGGCAGTAACCATGGCTAACATTTCTGCGGTGATTAAAAGGTGGAAATTGGAATTGAAATAACGGGGGGAGAAAACAGCGACACAATCTCACCTGGTCAACTGCACTTTTTTACTAATAACGCCATATTTCAGAAAATGGTTTTTTCGCATAATTATATTGAATATGCTCATTTTTACAGACAGAAAACCCATGACATGTTTCCTATTCATTTCAAGCATTTAAATAGGCTGGAACATTCTCACCCAGCTCGACGGTGTGAAATTGTGCCGCGGAAAATAATTCATATCTCCCCTCCCTTAGCGTATAAAAATTTATTTTCACATATGGTCTGAAAGGTGAGATGTGCAGCAACGTTGTACATAAATTTCGTTCCAATACATGTAGGCTATATCAATTACTCTGGTTTGCTCTTATAAAAGTGGCACAATCTCACCCCGTTTGACGGTATGCTTTGTCGTTTAATCACGTGTAATTAGAAGCAGATCATTAGAATATTCAAGAAGCAACGTAATAATCAACAGTATACCCTAAGTGCAAATAACGCTTACAGTCACTAGTGCATCACAATCTTTATCGGCCTAGAACGTGGAGCTATCTAAAGGCCAGTTCTTGAAATTTGTCCAACGACGACCCTTCCGATCGAATAAAAAAGGAGAAAATAGCCGCACCGACCCTGAATTTACCTCTCCAATTTTTGCGACTGGTTGGCAGGAAAGACGTGAAGTAAAAATAGAGTGGATATAGCCAATCCGCGGATTCCTCCGGAACAATAGACCCTGTTAACCGATCAGAAATGCTAAAAAGGGTGTTTCCATTCCTCGTGAGTTTTTACATGCAAAGTATGCTCAAGTTTACCATTCTACATTTCAGGCATTCAGTGTGGTGTTTCATACTGCCATCCAAAGAGCCCAAAATGCTGAAGATGTGAAGACACGAGTACTGAGTCTTATCGACTGCATTACGTACTCCGTCTTTGTTTACACCACCAGAGGACTGTTTGAGTGCGACAAGCTAATATTCACCTCCCAGATGGTTTTCCAAGTTAGTACACGGTCGTAAGACACAGAGATTCGCAGCATTTCTTTCCCATTAATAATGCAAGTAAGCAACTGCGAAACTCCCGCCACCAAAGTCGATTTCCCCGCAAAGACCTCCGTGATTTTCCGCGAGTTCCGAAAGTTGCCGGCATCAAGGACTAAGTTGGGGAGACTGTCCCCCAAAGTTCCAAAGTCATCCACATAGCCAGAGGGAAGACTGCAAAAAAACAAAAAAACGGAAGGCCAAATGATGATAGTAATAGAAGTGGGCGATAATTCATGGACACTATCCTCCCTGGCTTGGTCCTTATTAAAAGGAGAGCTGGTTAGTCACTTTCCAAGGACAGTTAAGTGAGTGTTAAGTCTTGTACGGAGCAAGAACCGTTTGTTGACTACTAGCTTGGATGAGTAGGAGGTTCAAGAGATGGACCAATTAGCATTTGTGCACATCATTTTCAATTTATGCGTGATTGAAAGGGGGTTCTCATATAGAAATAGAGTTACGTAAAAGGATTTGTAGAGGATTATTTAGAAGCTGAAATGGATGCTCCTTAGAACTGTGTGACCTTTGGACGGTTGGTTGGTTCATACGGATCAGACGGCTTCAAAGAGCCTTTCATCACCACGCCACGTGTGTAACTTTTGGTATTAAATGAGACATTTAAATTGCTTGGCATCATACCTTGAGTTCTGCTACGTGGCGTGGGCGCTAATATGATTTGGGTGTCAAAAATCATTAATATATCCTACTGATGAAACCAGCATTTGTTCCGTATATCACAGGATTATTTGACACACAGATTATTTTTGACAAAGTGACACTGTGCACAAAGGTCGAACAGTAGACTATGTTCTTCATTTTTCCCAACAGAATATTATTTTATGGCCTGAAAAGGACATGGGTTAACTCCTTATGTAAAGGTTGCGCCGTTGGATTTTGCTCAAATTTGGTCAGTTGATAAAGCTCGACCCCAGGATCAATCTCTCTGAAGGACGAAGAAAATCTACCGTGCCGTTTGGCCGCTAGAGTCCCTCAAAGTCGGACTTTCACGAACTTTCAGGTGGCTCCAAAGATATCTGGGTGGCTCCTATCGGGCTAATTTTCATGTATGTTGTAGAGTTTCATGAGCTGAGTCGAATGAGCCATGTGGCGATTTTCTATGACAAACCATTTGGCAGTTATTGTTATGTTGCACTTACAATCCCAGTACCGTACAGTAGATACAGTAGATACGGGCCTAGATACGGCAGGTGCAAGATCCGTTGTTGAACTCGGTTACGCATGTAGCCGCCAAATGGTTTGTCTCAGAAAATGGCCACATGGCTCATTCGACTCTACAACATACATGAAAATTAGCCCCATAGGAGCCACCCAGATATCTTTGGAGCCACCTGAAAGTTCGTGAAAGTCCGACCTTGAGGGCCTCTAGCGGCCAAACGGCACGGTAGATTTTCGTCATCCTTCAGAGAAATTGACACTGGGGTCGAGCTTTATCAACGGACCAAATTTGAGCAAAATCCAACGGCGCAACTTTTGCATAAGGAGTTAACCCATGTCCTTTCCCTAAAGGTCCGAAATTCACACAACAAGTCATGAACAGTATTGTCTGCAGACATACAGTCAAAGTTTTTTAAATATTTGGACTCAGAAATTATAGCTCCATAAAAGTCTTTAAAGTAAGTACGACGTCGGAAATGACTTCAAAGTTTAAATATTGTAATGTACGTACGTTATTGCCGTCTGATCCTGCAACTTATCGACATCACACTTTATTCTCCCATATTGTCCAGTAGCGTTTAAGCATTTTCCCTCCAAAATAACTGCCTTATGAATGCATATATAGTCTAGACTCTATACTAGAGGATGTTTCATATAAATATTTGGACTGACTTCGGCAGTAAACCTCTGGCCCCCAGTGTATAATTTTAGTTAAGATATCACTTGGTTTCTGAGCGTCCTCGTCGACATAATTACCATTATACCATCTTCTATGTAGCAGATACAGTCTAAGACACTTCCAGTGCCTCGACCACCGAATGACACCTAATGAGATCGTAACGTAAATTGCACGGTAGCACCTAAAATTTAAGTGAAAAAGGCACTGTCGTCTGGAGGGACACACATTTGCCAGGATATTTTATGCCTTGTGGTTATAGGTCATTCTTTTGAGAAATGAGGGGTGAATCAAAGGCGGTTAAGTCCATTTTGAAGGGTGTAACACAAATACATCCGGCTATAATGTATTTTAATGTCATTCGGTATTAATTGCACATTTGCGTATGTATAGCTGAGCCGTGGCACCATATGGACGCAAAAAGTTTCAAGATTGTACCAGTGAAAGTTAAGTCATCAGCGGTTTTTACTCATTTTACGACCAGTTTTTTGGACTTAGCCGCCTTTGATCTGAGACCCCTCAAAATAATGACACCTATACGCATAAAGTGATCCTGTGATCCTCAGAAGTTTGTCATTATGTAACAACCTCTATATTCTATACTCGTCTACTGAATTCAAGAGCAAAAGCAAAAAACCAATCTTTCAGTCAATCAAACTAGGAAAATTCAATTTTCTTCTTAGAAAATCGCAAAGGAACCAATGGCTGAGAGGAAGTGAGCACCTTTTCCCCCCCACCCTGTATGTGTATACTCAAACCAACTAGGAGAAAAAAGCAGCAGTATTATCGACTACTCTGCTCTCAATTCTGATTGGTGAATTGTGGTCGACTCTTGACCTTCCCTCCTTCACTCGGCGAATTCCTTTTCGGCTCAATGAATTGTTTTTGTCTTCTTCAAAGTCATCAAATAAATAGCAGGAGGTTCTACCGAAAAACAAATTAAATGGAACAAACTGATCATTGCTTCCACTTCTTTTTCTCTACCTCTTCTGATAGTCAAAGAGCTTGTCTATGTGAATGCCAGATGAATTACGGTATACTGTATTTTAAAATACAAAAATCAAAGGGCAGGGGTTTACGTATCTGCACCTGAAGCGAACATACATTGAATAAAATATCATCCCGTTAGTATTCTTGACATTTACGAAGCGGTATCTATCGGCCGACTTCCTTGAGCTCACATTGGCATTGTGGAAGCGTAAACTATGGTGCACTGAGTAAAGCACTGTCTCGCTTTGACTCGAAATTACCATATCCAATCCATTTCTCATAAGCGCATTCAAGTTTAATGACTAATGCATGCACATCACTTTCTCATTCCTCCATCACGCCACGAATTCTCAGACCGAGCCATCTGATCCATGTGGCAAAATCTGTTACATGACAAACGACTTTACTGTAATCGGCCAGAGCAGACTCTAAGCATATTAATTATGAAAGCTTCGGCCCATTGTTCCTCGCTTTCCTAATCGAAAATATTCAGCACTTGATTTACAGTGCTGATCATTTTTTGGGACAATGTGTGTCGGTTATGGGGATTGAAATTTACCATAACTCTTCTAGGTTTTGGCCATGAAGGGGGAACTGCCATCTGTGGAAGTAGACTTTCTGTTGCGCTATCCTGTCACGCAGAACATAACCAGCCCTGTTGACTTCCTCAGCAACGCCAGCTGGGGCGGCATCAAAAGCCTATCAATTATTGAAGATTTCAGGTAAGCAGCTAATACCAGGCCTCTCGGGTGCAAGATTAAAGTGGGTTACAACGATTCAATAATTTTGCTCCTATCATGGTACTTCACGGGTATAGCTCCTATACAAATTTGGCAAAACAATTTTTACATGCTTTATTACACAGTTTGTATGAAATGTATTTTTGTAAACAGCATTTGGTGACATGAATGACATATTAACTACATAGTAACTGTTGGTTCAAAGGTCGTAGAACCCTGGGCACATGTTTTTATATCCGTCTGCTATTTTCATTTTGTCCCAAAACAATCTCTCGTCATTGTTTCGCCATCTGGGACTGCGATGCCTATTTCATAACCCGCAGCTGAGGAACTGAAAAAAGTCACCCGCGTATGAAACAGGAATTCATGACATCCAACTGTCCCACAGTTTTGCCCTTATATTTAATTCTGCAAAGCCCAAACCGCACATCAGCTAAAATATCTCACCCCAGGGTTTTAAAAAAACCCGGCAACCTTGCGATGCGCACGCAGCTCTTCTCATCAATCAGTCCTTTCCCTGCCACATGTACGTCACTTATAATTGGGCCCAGCAAATCGCTCGCACGGTTGCCACTTTAAAGTGACACCCGACATTTGCAACCAGGTTAAAAGCGGAAATGCATGTAATGCACGTCCCATGTTCCACAGAAATGCCACGCTATGAAGCATCATGCATCCACTAAAAGTCGGCCCTTGTTTTCCCCCCCGAAAAATTATTTCGGCTTACAGTTGTTCGTCATTCACATGAAAATGAGGCTCCATAGTTCTCTCGTACATGCCCTTCCAATTGAGCGAGCAGAGACAATGTTTTGGACCCCGTTGCTGGGGGTGGGGTATTGGGAGAGCGGTTAGTTGGCCAAAACTATCCCTATCCTGTCGCCTCTTCGTCAGGTAGTTAAGTCAATTACGGCAGGCGTGCCATGAGCAGATGGCTGGCTCTAATTAGGTTGTTCCCCATGATGCGAGGTTTCGTACCACCGCTTGTCACGGCCAATAATTTTTACACATTTGACATTGTTGCCTGGAGAGTTGTGTGGAATCGCTCTGCCGACACTAACCTAAGTTTGGCAGACACTTTCTGGTTCCTGTTACCCCAAAATAATAACACGCCATTGTGCGGTACGTCATTATTATTAAGGAGCATTCAGCGTATGTGGGCACCATTATTGCCCATTAGCGAACTTGTGACGCGTTAAGAATTTGCATTTTCTGCTGCCGGCAATGACGAGGAAGAGCTACACGTAAATCTGTTTCATGGGTGGCGAAGGAAGAAAATTAGGCTTTTACTGCGCATACATTTGCATACTTGGGATGCTGTCGCCGACCACAAATTAGACTTCAGAGTGTAAAAATAACCAATCATTTAGGAACTAATTAAACAAATCTGTGAGCAGAAACAACTGCTCTTACTTTTTCACTCTGCAATGCGGATTTTTAAGCTAGATGCTTCTAAGGGTCATCCTGGGAGTACCGCAATCTTTCAGTCACTCGCGTTCACCACACCATATAATTGGCAGGTGCATACATCGTAGTAGTAGAAGCCTGTGGTGGTGGTGGTGGTGGTAGTAGTAGTAGTAGTAGTAGTAGTAGTAGTAGTAGTAGTAGTAGTAGTAGTAGTAGTAGAAGTAGTATAAATGATGATATATAATAATATAATCATCATCATAGTATACAAAGTCGAAGGTTTTACACAGGTTTTACCCATAATTTGTGTTGACACAACCGGCCGCGGCCCTTAGTGTGCCAAACTTCACGGGCTGCTGAGGTCCTTAAAAATTAAGTCCAACCTGAATTGGAAAGGGTCAGGAAAGCGTGAAAAGGAATTTGTCCGGGGCAGTCATGGCCCAAATCGGGGAGGTAGGGGCCAGCAAGCCGAATAAAATCTGTAGAGAATCACTTATCATTCCTTTCAGGAACCTGGATCGAGACATTGAGAGTTCGACAAAACGGTGGAAGAAATTGGTCGAATCGGAGAGCCCGGAGAAAGAAAAGTTTCCGCAAGAGTGGAAGAACAAAACTTCGCTGCAAAAGTTGTGCATTATGCGCGCCCTTCGACCCGACCGGATGACCTACGCCATTATGTGAGTGACGTCACAGATCTGGGTTTGAAGGTGGGTGGATAGGTATTGGGTGGGAGACTCCTTGCCGGATAGGAATGAAATCTGGCCAAATAGAGTCCTTCAGCGGGAATCATCGGAAGGGAAGGCGGTGCATGCAGAGTGAAGGTGCCGACTCATGATTGCAGTCCTATTACGGAGGTGACGTGCGGCGGATTAATTAGCCGGAACCTAATTTACATTTCACTTGCTTCGCAAGATTTCGGATATCCTGTTGGCACTGCTGCAGTCTTTCTTTCTAAGTCGGTCTTTGCTAATGGCTTTTACAAGGACTGCTTGCCAGATTGGCTAAATATTTGGGGAGTTGAGATTTACACGTCGTACAGGATGTCTGGAGAGTTGGGAGATCGGGTGGTATGGTATATGCCAAAGTCTTGCAAAACTGTAATATGAGAAAATCTTGCTGGCTTACTGCTCATTGTGAATCTTACGACTAAATGAACTAAACCATGCAATAGAACAAAAAATGCTATTTAGTAGTACAAATAGTTCTAACTCGTTTGTATATGCTCACGATATATTATTTTACGATAATTTTGTGTCCGACCTTATTTGATTACCTCGAGTCTACTTATCTCTGGTTACCCATTTCAAAAGATATGCTGTAAATAATTACGTCCCTACTGTTACACAAGGACAGAATTCCGTCGCAGTCTAGCGCATATCCAATTCCTACCCAAATCTGCAAACAGTAGGTTTTTTTTTCAACTGCTCGCGTCCTGACATCCAGATGTATGGCTGTGTAAATCAAAATGTCTGGACCCAGACACCATCGCATTGCCGGCTGGGTTTAAAGCGAAGCAACTCACTTAACAAACGCCTATCTCTGTTTCCTTAGGTACACAGGAAACATGCCAATATCATAAGCTATGGTAAATTGTAGCTCCGTGACTTCATCGTTGAAGCCCGCATGACATGTATATCCCCCACGCCTGCAGCATTCATATTAACGTTTGCCATTTCGCAGGCACTTCGTCGAGGAGAAATTGGGCGCTAAATACAATGAAGTGAGAAGCGTCGAATTTGCTCAGTCGTTCCAAGAAGCAGGTCCCGCTACTCCTATCTTCTTTATCTTGTCTCCTGGAGTCAATCCTCTCAAGGTAAAGCATGCCTTATTTGCTCGCCCGAGTTCAATTTGCAGCGCCGTCGGAATTTCAACTTTTCGATATTCAGACTCCCCCCTGAAAAGGCTCACTAACCCAACGAGTGATTACTCTGAATAATGGACAATGATGATTCAAATTCACTGCCATGTTCCCCCAACAAATCGATTCATCGTTATACGTCGAGCCAATCAGTTCGATCCAATTCGGGAGCATAAACAATCGCATACTTTGTAATAATTTGTGCGAATGGATCGGGGTTTTTTAAATGCAAGGAAAACCACCGCACATTACGTTCATAATCGAGTTTAAAGCCGATCATCCGAGGAAAATTCAAACATCAAACTTCCCCCTGTAGGACGTGGAGCAGCTGGGTCGAAAATTGGGATACGCCACCGCTGATGGGAACTTCCACAACGTCTCCTTGGGGCAAGGACAGGAAATAGTGGCGGAACAAGCTTTGGACAAATCCGCCAAAGCAGGCCACTGGGTCATCTTACAGGTCAGTTTGGACCATTCTAATAATAAGAACCCAACTTCCAACATTTTTCCCCCTCAGAATATTCACTTGGTAAAAAAATGGCTTCCCCAACTGGAGAAAAAGTTGGAACAACACAGTGAAGACCCTCATGAGAATTTTCGCGTGTTTCTAAGCGCCGAACCTGCTAGCACACCAGCAGGCCACATAATCCCACAGGTATGTTGCTATTCTGCGAAAAGAGACCATCGCGCGCGCATCTATTGGGCCTGGTGTAGTACGTGCTGGGATGAGATAGGCGGATTAGAAGGCTGAAGTATAGAGGCAGGAGGATGCTCCCTGATCAGATAAAATGGTTTCCATTCCCTGGCATTATACTAGATGCATCAGGATTATACGAGTCATCTACATATGACGCCAGCACATGCGGATCATTCATTCCGCGCCTGCCTAAATGACGTCATCAATAAAATTCCCGCCATCCTGGAGCTATACATTCTTCTAACCTGTATAGTGCCAGGTAGAGAGTACACTGTATTTACACATTCTGAGCAGTTCAAATTGATATTATGCATACCATTTTGCATAATTGCATAGTTTATGCTGTCACTAAAGGCAAGGCGGCCGTCTCTTGTCACTAGCTTATCTTAGAACCCCTTCCTGTGTGGTAATTTATGTAAGGCTCTGTATAGGAATAAGGACGCTGTCTTGGATTATACTGTTGCGCCCCTAGGCAAGTGTCCATGTCGCTTGGCAATTCCCAATTCCCCCAGTCAAAGTGTCCTACTGAGAAATGCCGTCACCCTCCTAATTACGTATCTCTAGGGCCAGTCTGGGCAGTGTTCTACCTACTCCTATCCTACCCCCCAAGTTTGTCACTATTTGTACATCTCCTGAATGGGCCTAATAGGATGAAGGGAGGTTCCTACCCATTCCTGCAGCCTCTCAATAAGTCGATTCTCGCCTTCAGGATAAGGCTGGCAAACTTGGGCTGGT
This sequence comes from Catajapyx aquilonaris, assembly GCA_000934665.2. NCBI lineage: Eukaryota > Metazoa > Arthropoda > Diplura > Dicellurata > Japygidae > Catajapyx > Catajapyx aquilonaris. Next base: position 160,841 of record KZ538000.1, read on the forward strand.
AATCACTTCCTTGTACCGAGCGGAAAGCCGAGATAATGAGTCCTTAATGCAATATTGCCCACCAATGCGCATCTTGCCACCAATTCAGCCTCCTCGCAAATTGCCCCGGATTGAAGCAGATGGTGTGGGGGAGGGGGGGGTGCCAAACAGGCGAGATTTCTTTCCCCGCTTCCTGTTTTGCTTCAGGGTATCCTGGAATCGTCCATCAAGATTACCAACGAGCCTCCCCGAGGGATGTTCGCCAACCTGCACAAGGCCTTGGACAACTTCAATCAGGAGACTCTGGAGATGTGCTCCAAGGAGGCAGAGTTCAAAGCCATCCTCTTCGCTCTGTGCTACTTCCACGCTGTTGTCGCCCAGAGGCGGAAGTTTGGCCCGCAGGGCTGGAATAGGGTGTATCCTTTCAACGTTGGTAAGGCCATAGAAGGAGGGAGGGGAGGGAGAGGGACAGAGGAGTGTGTGACAGAGCTCTTTTGATGTGTTTGCACTTGAGACAAGCGAGTTCAAAGGGAGGCATGGCTACTCTACATTGCTGCCAGTGTGGTCTGCATGCCCTGCACATAGCGTAATGTAGTGAAGGCTGTGGCGTACTATGGTTGGAATTTTGAAGAGTGTTGTATGATAGCACGTGTGTGTGAGAATGCCTTGATAACTGACTCTCATGTCAGAAATAAAAGGGAAGAAAGTGCATTGCATTTTGACTGGACATCCAGCTTACTTTAGTAAAACCCCTAGTAAAACTGGTTTGATGGGAATATCACATGCGAATGTAAGCTTAATTATGAAACACAATCTAGGTCAAATCATTATTGTAAAACAAGGCATTCCCCGATAATTTACACGCATGAATTACGATCACTGTGAGGGATTTTCAACAATCACGCACACAACAACCGCAACATTAACCATAGCGGTATTATAATAGCACATCACCGCAAATATCCCAACAGGGTTCTCTCTCTATACTGCCCAACATGACATGCAACCTGCTAGCAGTTATTACTATAGAACATGTTTCATAACCCTCATAACGCGATTCTCACAGGAGACCTAACCATCAGCGTCAACGTGCTCTACAACTACCTAGAAGCCAATGCAAAAGTCCCATGGGAAGACCTGCGCTACCTTTTTGGCGAAATCATGTACGGCGGACACATCACCGACGATTGGGACCGACGCCTCTGTCGTACCTACCTGGAAGAGTACATGCGACCCGAATTGGTCAGTTTACATGGGTTATTTCCATTCCTCCAAATTTTTTCCTCTCCGCCTGCCCCATGCCTGCCTCTCTCTGGGCGCCGGAATAAGTTAATTGCGTATTCTGCAGAGAGCGCGGCGCTATTTCGCCTCGCCCGCTGCCAAATAATTGCGCTGGGGAACAGTCTCTAACAGCTGGCGTCGTCAGGAGCCTCCTCCAATACGAATACCGAACTCAGCTTGAATTTTCCGCTACATGCTCCTGGTTGGAGGGAATTTTTTTGGCGAGGTACTTTTCGCAATTTCTTCCATGACTGTTTTCTGCGAATAACATGAGGTGGTATGCTTATGGAACTTGTTGGGGGTATGTGTGAGGATTTGTATGGGCGTCCGGAGTTGCGAGATTACGCTTATTTATAGATAGTTTGCACACGCGTATTGTGCTCAACCTATTTTCACGCGGGTGGGGATTGAGTTCACTACTTACGCTGTAGCCTACAGGTCAGCCAAGGGGGAAGGAACTGTTTACAGCGTTGATTGTCAATATTCGGGTGTATGTTTCTGCCTCGAAGAAAGCGCTTGAAATTAAGACTGCCACAAGAAATTGACTGTACTAGATCAGACAAGGGGTTAACCACTTCGGTACTCCGGTGTACTATGGGGCTTAAATTGTTTTGGCCACTTTATCCTAGTCTTGAAGCAACCCTTCGCACAGGCCCCACGTTGAGCAGGTGTGTGGGTGGGTGTGCGTGTGTGTGAAGGGTTGCTTCAAGACCAGGATAAAGTGGCCAAAACGATTTGAGCCCCATAGTTACAACTGCAGTGGTACTCCCAGGCACTCCTTAGGTACCATACTCTTTGGTACTCCTTGGTACTTCTTAGAATAATTTGGTACTCCAGTGTACACTTTTACAGTCGAGTGGTTAACCCCTTTATAATGATCAGAGCCATTTCCTCATGGTCAGACAATAGGTAGACTATACGACATAATTATATAGATTCCCTTATGGGGTAAACATGATATGATGTCATTCCGTCCACTTTAAAATTCGTGTCATAATACTACTGACGTCCAAGTGAAGGTTGTGCACAGTGACATTGCATATGCGCCCATTCAAACTCACCACATCGTATTTGGCTGGGATGGCTCATTACTGTTTGCGGGCAGTCATGTTTAGCGTATGATGAGTCGAGAATATCCTGCCGGTTAGACAATTCGCAGGCTAGTGATCACTTAGCTTGGTCTAACTAGCAGGATGAGGACGTTAAGTTTAGGGGTGTCATTAATATTAGTCATCAGTGCGCATTATCCTCATCAATGAAGATTATGATTTAATTCACTATTTGAATTTGTTACAATTTATTGATTTGGACTTCTTCTTGTACATTAAAAAAAATGACGTAGAGGCTATCGTTTACTGTTACATATACCTTACCAGGAAAATGGTAGGTATTCCTGACAATATTACAGCTCGGACAGGTGATTACGTCAAGGAGTAGCGTAACTTTGGGTTGACGTGACATTATGTGCATCAAAATGGATGGAGGTGAAACTTGCCTGACACTTATTGGGCAATGTGGTTCAGGAGCCACGTAACTAGAGTAAACTAACTTTTTCTTCCTTACCAGCTGGATGGAGAGATCAATTTGGCTCCAAACTTTCCTTGCGCTCCAAACTCGGACTACCAAGGATATCACGTTTACATTGACGAGAATATGCCGCCAGAATCGCCATATTTGTATGGTCTGCATCCGAATGCAGAGATTGGCTTTCTGACCACTACATCCGAAACACTATTCAGGACTGTTCTGGAGTTGCAACCGAGGGATTCTGGCGCTGCGGGAGGATCGGTGGTCACCAAAGAGGAAAAGGTCAGTGGGTCAGTATGTAAGAGCTTCTTGGCCATACCCACACCATCATTTACCATCGCGACATAACCTATTATATTTTGCGGTTTAGCCTCTCATAATATAATCAGTAATCAATATCCCGCACGTACTGTACTATCTAATATTTTCCACAACAGGTAATGCTAGCCAAGTTTAGTCACTTTTGTAGACACATCATAGAGTAGCATACCGGTATTGTTTTAATTATTATTAGAATAACGAGCTCTTGTAGAGCTCTTATGGAGTAGGTAACAACAAAATGGAGCGTCAACAGTGGCAAAGTGAAGAACAACATAACAAGCAAAGTACAAAAAGTTTATGTTTCTCTAACTAATGAAGAGTCCTTACTCGTAACAAGGCAACAACTTAATGTGTGGGAGAACTGGGACACGTTTCACTAGCTCTTGCTCCGTTTATTCCTAGATCTGCTCACGAGTAGTAGAAAATGTCCTCTTGCTGTGCTACTTCCGGTTATTTATATTCCTTGGGAAGGAAATATGAATTTTTTATAATCTACTCTCTGTTTCATGCAGTGCAAATGCAGTACAATAATCTTTGAAATCGTGGGACGTAGCTAATGCATATATCAAAGTGCATGTGTACTGTGCAGCTATACTGTACTATAACCAGCTTATAAGCACTCATTGTATTTTGGTTGTATTTTGGTTGAAGTGTCAAAACATTTACATACTAAGATTGATGTAATATTGTTAAAAAGTGTGCCCAAAAACTTGATTAATGGCCATAGTTTTTCCTGCAACTCGCCGTATGATTTGACAAAATAATTTACTAAATGACCTAAGTACAGATAGGCAAATCATACTATCTTCGAAAATTCATAAGCAAATAATCCACCTTCTCCACATCTAAAATGACAGGTAACAACGCAGTGAATCATCTCCCCATTTTCCCTCAATTTCCCTAGAGGCCAGGGTCTCAATTTCAAATCGCACATTGGCAGCCGTAAATCACTTGTTGACTTGCCACCTATCGACAGGTGAAGCAAAGCATCGACGACATCCTGGAGCGTCTCCCGGAAGAGTTCAACATGCCAGAGATCATGGGCAAAGTGGAGGAAAGGACCCCGTATGTCATTGTGGCCTTTCAGGAATGTGAACGCATGAATATCCTCACCAGGGAAATGAGGCGCTCTCTGAAGGAGCTCGACCTGGGCCTAAAGGTTGGTGGCCTCCAAAGATATCGTATAATACGACCCACCTGAGGAACTTTCCAAGTCCTGTGCGAATGAACCTGTGGCAGCGGGTGAAAAATGGAAGGGATATGGGTGGGGGAAGAAAGGAGACGGGTCTTTTCGCTTCGGAATTGCAAAGGAGGATGGTGGGGCCTCAGGGAATTAATATTGCTTCCATGTGACATCTGTGGCATTATGACTTTTTTTGTTTTTTTGCTCGACCCTATATACAGTTGGTTATCCAAAATAGACAGCCTGTATTTATGGGATAGCCTGCTTCGGAGAAACTGCGAGTATTCCTGTAGTGTGTATGGAAATTGCTGTTTAGCCTTATTCAATTTAGTGAATGAAAATAATTTTATCCAAATTATTGAAGTGGATAAATTGAAATAATTTGTTTGGGCATAAAATAGGTGGAAGGAATTTTCACCGAAAGTGAGTGAGTGGACTGATTACTGGTGCAATACGTTGCAAAATTAATTAATGGAAGCTTTTTAAAATCGGTATAAAAAGATGCAGAATTAAAAGCAATATATGGAAGTATTTTCCATTTAGACGATGAGGTTGTGTCCACCTATGTGCAATATAATTGGGAGGAATTTCCGGAATTTTTGCTTTCCACTAGACTATATTTAGACTTTTCCACTTAAAAGCTGCCATTGCTAATATACGGTAGTTATTAAGTAAAAGTTTAAAAGTATGGTCTTTATCCAGATAGACACGTAATTACGAGTATACGCAGAAATATTGTACCATTTTATCCACAGTGCGATTAACATGAAAAGACAAGTGTAAAATGCATCATTTTAGTTAGAAATGCGACATCCTCCCACTTAAACAGGTAGAAGAAAATCGAAGAAAATGCTCCATTTTTTCACCTAAAATATCCACCAAAAACCGCCAAAAACGTTTAAGCTTGACGACCTGTGTGACTCAATCTGAAGTTGAAAAATCAACAAAATGTTTATTTTGGCATCTATAGCATTAATCCATCACGATGACTGGAAACAAAATTTTAGTTGTACCCAGAAGCGGTTGGGTCAGGATATTGATTACAAGCATCCATGGGATTGCGACATACCATCTATAGTCTATACAATCTACATATTTGTGGATTCAAAGCCTAGCTAATCAGTTGCGGAACCCAGGGGCAAAGAATAAGGACGTCAACCCCATACCTGGAAATGCCGTGCCCTTCTAGGAGGCAGGTGTCTAACCTGCCGAACAATCTAGATCAGACGCCATTCTTTGTATTTCAGTACGATTTCCTAATTCAAAGGGAGGCCGTCTAAGAATCCTGTTCCTGTTGTAGTTGACCTTTGGGAGGGATGGTAAAGGGAGAAGGAAGGGTTGGATGGGGAGATGACCGACGATAACCTCACCAACAAGGAAGGCGCCATGTGGGTGAGACAAATCCGGAGGTAAAAAATTGTAATCAGGACAAAGGTTCAAATATACGTAGTAGTTCGCTACAGCGCAGCACAGCGTGAACAATGTAAATCCTTTCTTATTATACTCATAAATCAGGAATTCCATTATCAAATTGACGGATTCAGTATAGGTCTGTAGCATTACAATCATAATGAGAGATGCAATAGCTGGAAAGACAATATATTATGCTCATTGTTACTGCTGTTATTTGTTTTAATTAATTAAAAATTATTCCCTACGCAACAAACACGCATATGGGATTGCACATGCTGGCAGCGCACATAAAAACAGTGTTGAGATATGACATCAATTATACATATATATCTCTTTGCACTGTGCGGTTCCATGGTATTTTCATCATTTGGGTCGGTGAAACCGATTTACAGGACTGGCTTGACGCTTAATTACTCGCGAGGGAGAACGAATGTATTTGAAAATGAGGATTCAGCTGTGCAAAATGGGCTAGTGGCACTGTAAATGAAGAATTTCTTTAAAACTGAGCTTCGCGTTCATAGGCCTGTCACAATTAGCAGCAACAGAGGAACATTAAAACTCGAACTGTTTTTTCCCCTACCACTACATTTCCAACAAGCGGTTTTTTGTGTAAATTCCGCTCGCAAAACCCGCCGCATTACTTGGCAGTAGTTACACCAATTTTCACATTAGCATCGATCAGAGCACTAGTTTCCACCCCATGCAAACTTCTCTGCTTTGCAATCAACTTTTGTAAACTGATTAGCAAGTTTTCAGTGCATTTACTGCCTTTGCTTCATATCTTTCCGGCCTTTGGGGGAGGCCCAACTGAATCGTAATTAATTATTTGCTTCAAGCAGAAGGATCAAGATCGCAAAATGAGACCAAGAGATCTCCAAAACTAACCCGCAAGATTGTTTCGCCCGAATGCGATGAGTTGTTCTTAGCTGACCGCCCTTTTGTTTCAGGGCGAATTAACCATCACTGGAGACATGGAGGATCTGTCTTATTGTCTCTTCTTGGATCAAGTTCCCCCCGGGTGGACTGAAAGGGCTTATGCATCACTATTAGGCCTGGCAGCCTGGTATTCGGACCTTCTCCTGCGAATCAGGGAACTGGATTCCTGGTCTTCAGACTTCATGGTAAGATTTTTGCCGATAATCATTAAACGGCTCACGCTTTAATTTGCTGGCCCGTTATAGTCAAGCCAGCCAAGTGGAGTAGAAACGGCCATTATCAGACCACCATCCAGCCTAACCTAAACTAAAATTACTTATCCTATAATAAGTCAGGATCTTCTGCTGAGAGTGCAAATTTCTGGTCACGAATCTCTCATTTCCTGTAATCCTTCTAATGCACTTTACGCCTTCTGTAACAACAGGTGGCACTATTAGCTTCGGTCCGTGTCTCGCATTTGCAATGTTACTCGGAGTGTAAGGCCTGCCTCCCCTCCCGACCATGTCATTAAGATCCCTAATATTTTCCTGCCACAACCGAGGGTCACAAATCGTGCTAGTGCTCCCTACAGTCCTAGCGACAAATTAGGCCATCTTGCGTTACTCCAGATGGCGCGAGTCTCTCGCCATTTTTCATATGATCTGTCCCCCCATCCCTCCCTCCCCCGCACATAGCACCGCCACCATCTTGTTGAAGAAAAAGGGCAGAAGAGAAATTCCACTCCCACCCCTTACCGAATGGTCTTGATATCGCGATTCAACGAGGGCATCGTAGAGTCCTCAGGGCCACGCTCGGAAAATCCACTTCCGACGAATTGGTCCACGAAATCAATTCGATTCCTTCATCTGAAGGCTAGGAACCCACCCCACCCCGCAATCCCCGCCTCACTGGATCGGTCCCACCCTATCCGCCCCCGCAAAGGTCTATCTCTCCTGCTCTATATCGACCATCTAAAAAAATAGTCTGCAAAAATAAACTATAGTAGGTCAGTAACAAAATTAAGCTAAAAATGCGTCTCCTGCAACAGGGAGGATGACATTTTTTTGTGACTTTTTAAGCTCCCAGCATGTGTGTGGTTAGCGGGTTTCTTCAACCCGCAGTCCTTTTTGACTGCCATCATGCAGAGTACGGCTCGGAAACAAGAGCTGCCTCTGGACAAAATGTGCCTGCATTGTGACGTCACCAAGAAGAGCAGGGAAGATTTCTCGTAAGTGCTGTTCATTGATGTACTCATAACGATATTTGTCCGACAAAACATGTGACAAAATTGATCCCATTAAAAAAATGTGAACATAATTATCACCAGTGTCATTATCAGAGAAGTCTCTAAGCTATGGTATCGTGGAAAAATCAGACTTCTAACAAAATTGGAAATAATATATTGTTACAAAATTTTGTGGAGTGGCTTAATTTTTAACTTTTACCACATGTACGTGAGAAGTGGACGAAGGCCCACCCCGAGCCTAGCTAGTCATATGTAGCCTATAGTTTTTCTGGTCAAGTATTATAATTATAAAAATTGAAAATAATTTTTTTGTACGGTGTGAGTTCTTAAAATTCTGCACATTTTACCCCCAAATGTACCATTGGCATAAAACACATTTACACACCCTTGGTCCCACTGCTATCAAGTCACGGACGCTGTGCCATGACCCGCTACACTATCGCTCATATCCACTATCATTATGTGCACCCGTTTTCAACACTGCATCCCCCGGTGACGCATTCCGATTGAAAGGTCATGAATTAAATTTCCGGTATCACATCCCAGCTTTAATTCACTCGGACGGGGGGGGGGGGGGGGGGGNGGGGGGGGGGCTACTGCAGGACGTTACAATATTATGTGTGCAACAGGAGATCACCCCTCTGCCATCGAAAAAAAAAATCCAAATCTGCCAGGCTCCTGGCACACATCCCAGAAATAATTTTGATGAAAATGGGATAGAGTGTTCATGCTAGAGTTCAATTCACGGATACTGGGGAAAAAATGAGCTACAGTTAACTGATTAGCCAGATTTCCCCTGTCCGTTACCCGAATATGCTCCTGACCCTATGGCCTTTTACAGGGGACCCCCGAGGGAAGGCGCCAATATACACGGGCTGTACATGGAAGGTGCTCGTTGGGACACGTCGACTGGGGTCATCGGTGACTCCAGGCTCAAAGAGTTGCATCCGCTCTTGCCAGTCATTTTCCTCAAGGTTTGTATCGTATTGCATTGTAAGGTAGCCATACAGGAGAGCTGGATAAGCCCTGATGCCTGAACAGAAATTGTGCTCGTAGGTCATTGGGAGGAACTAACTTTTGAGCTCATCGTTTAACACGGAGTAAATGAGGGTGGGATATCAGGCGTCGAACTTCAGCTTCAAGGGGAGATATTTCGTCCATTTTGTCTGCTTTAAAGGGGTTAGTCTAACGTAATAATAGCCCAGACCTCAGACTAACGACGATCGATTTGAGTCAAGGTACGTGTTATTCATTTGGAAGCCTTTCATTTGCAGTAGACCCATGCTATTATTTGGAGATTTGTATTCACTTTGTGAAAAGTCCAAAACAGAAAAAGCCGATTTGTTATTTATAAAAACCAGAAAACCCTATTTCAAATCCAACTCGCCATTTGTAGGTTTGTACATGACAACTATTCTATTGCCCCTCAAAAATCAACTTATAACATTCTGTATGAATAACATGTGGCCTTTTTATTATAATACTGATGGTAATCGAATATATCAATAATTAAAGACCACTTTCAACCTTTCAAGGGATGTTTTATCACCAAGTCATCATCTGTTTAAAGCATCCCTATTTCAGGGATCGAACCGGTTTAAAAAATCACCCTATAAATGTGCATTATTCAATGTTTTATAAACCTAACGCCATCACATGAATAATGCTCATTATACGCGTTTCCATTATGATCGTGGAATTCCCACAC